>JAVYIG010009419.1:0-78579 GCA_035222895.1 Strongylocentrotus droebachiensis | reverse complement strand
TCTTTTCGACAAAACACTTGAAACGAAAATAAGATGAAAACCGACATGTGTATTTACCATTTACGTCGGGTAATCACACGAGTCAACTTATTACACGCACACAATATACTTCTCTTTTCGTCTTTTTGTAGTAATGGACATTTTATGAAAGGCAGGCTCAATAATCCAGTAGATATACAAATATCATATGGTAATTTGTTAGAATGTTATGTACATTTTGACAAGTAAGCAATTTCGTAAGGCTACTGCAAAGATCACGGCTCAACGTTTGATCATATGAAAGTTGTTGCAATAGGACATGAACAAAAAACATTAAAAAAAACAAAACATTTCTTCAACATTGAAGAAAATGTAATGTCATACAATGGTAATAACCTGTACCAAATGACATTTTTCATTCATTTATTTACCTATTTTTGCTGTGAAGTCTTTACCAGTTTTGTTCGACCAAAAAAAGTTGCCACAGTCGACTTTTGTTAGTCAATATAAAGTCCCGATCGACTGCGAATCGCACATGAATAACACCATGCGGTCACCAGAATCCCCCTCTAAAATGTAGCCGATTAGATTTTTTCTCTGACAAAATCCTTTAAATTACCCCTTGTTATTTTTTCATCATCGTTCTGTTCCTTATCCCGGATGAAATTATATTTCTAAAATAAATATCGCGATGTCTTTTCCCCCCAAGCTTTAGTCGGGTTGTAGTACGTGCGATGGCTTATCATATAGACATAGTTTCCATTCTATGTTCACCAGCAGAGATAACACGAATGTCTTCAAAAAAAAAAGATTGATCCATTCTCAAAAACTGAAGAAATGACTTTGTGCTATGACATTCTTGAATTGGATTTTAGAAGGCAATGAAAGGTGGAAGTAGGAGACGAAACAAAATGCCCCACAATATCGGCCTTTTGTCAGAGCATTTCTTGTTCGTGTTCATGTTCGTCGGGTGTCGACTCATCCTGGTTGCTACACGTGTGTGAAAGTGCCGATTGGGACACGACATGATGACAGTTGTTGGCATGTTTCATGGCGGCGTTGTTCATACGCACGTTGCGTTTGGGTCTTAAAAGAATGATGTAGACTTTGGGCGCGAAAAGGCACGCGAGGCTGACGGTGGCACTGAGGCAGACGGCGAAGCTGACGCTGATGAGCCGAAGCTTTAGGTTGGATGCCGTCAAGATGTAAATTGGCACCATTGCAAGCCAAACGATACAAGTGGTGTACAGAGTAAAACCAATGAACTTGGCTTCGTTAAACTGGTCGGGTATTTTACGAGTGAGGAACGCATATGCCGTACACAAGAGCATGAGGAGTATCGGGTAAGCCATGTTGAGTAGCGAAAAGTGATCAACAAAGCAATGACATACCAAGTAAACCTCACCATCGTTAGCCCCGGATCGGACAACATGAGGTGGGTTGGCAGCCATTAGCACCGCGGATAGTATCGCCTGCACCCCGATGAGAATGACGGTGATTATGACCTGAGATATTGGGCTGATGAATTCAGGTCGCTTGGGCGTTGACCGACCGTTCTGAAAGATCCGATGAACGCGGTTGGTCTTGACGAGGAGTGCGCTGTAGCACACTGTGAATCCATGCGACATCAAGAGCTGGTGCAGACCACAGATGACGAAGTTTGGAGGGACAAAGAACAAGATTGATATGATGTAACACATCAAGACGCCGAACAGGAGCACAGTCATGAGTTCCTTGCCCGATGCTTTGACAAGCGGCGTCATCCGATAGCGTCTGAAGATGAGACCAATGATGCCAGTTGTGAGTATCCCCAAGCTTGCGAAGACAATAACCAGTATGGCCCACCCAGTTGGTAGAATGGGCACCGCTGGCACCAGATCACATCCCGTGTAGGAAGCATTGGTCCTGCTTCCTTCCTCGCACTCTTCACACGTCTCTCTATCAACCAGGTAGTGTGGACTACTCAGATCACCACATGGCTCGCAGCGCCAACAGCACTTATCCTCCAGGACCACCTTGACTTCCCATTGCTTGCACGGCACGCCGCAGGCTGACGTAGGGTATTCTGGCGAGAACAACTTGAACTGGGGCTGAGAACCGTTCAAATGGATCTTGTCAGAGTAGTGTCCAATGGTCACATAGTTGTACACCCCGGGACTGACTTGCTGGTAGTTGAGCAAGGTGTAGAGCGCCGGGCCGTCGCCGTCTTCATCAAAGCTCAACTGTGCACCCGTTATACCTGTAGATTAAAAGATTAAAAGAACAAAACATATATCATGGGTTTAGTGACACATCCCAGTTTGGCTTTGTAGCGTTCTGAAATTAACAAGATAGTGGGGGAAGAAACAATTGAATGTTATTCTGGAATAAATTAATCAATAACTGATAGGACAGGGAAGCTGTGAGGAAAGAAGGGTGGAAAATAGGCAAAAGTAAATATGGTTAGCTGGAGAAAAAGGAGATGGAAAGAGGAAAGTGGTAGAGAGAGAGAGAGAGAGAGAGTGCGTTAGATAGGTAGAGGGAGCGAGTGAAAGAGAGATAGAGAGAGAGAGAGAGAGGGACGTTATAAGAGAGAAGGAAATATTGAACAAATGGTAGAGGAAGAGGAAGAAGTGAAGGATCGACTGCGATGGCAAGTATGAATACATAGATAATTAGAATTGGTGATAGTAGAAAAAGCAAATTTAAGCAAAGAAAAAGCAAATTTAAGCAAAGAAAAAGCAAATAAAAAAAGAGGGAAAAAGAGAAAACGAATTAAAATAAAGGGGATGTGTGTACGTAGAAAGACAGGAAGCATTTGGACGTGATTTGAAAATAAAGCATCCAAAAAAACAGTATTGTTCAGAATATCACTTATGTATGGGGATAACTTGAAAGGACGTCATCTCCGCAAGTTCTTCTAAATGCACCTACGCAACCTAGAAGAGCAGCTATACGTAGTTCGAAGAGATGAATGATTCAGGGAAATCTTATTTTATAGAACAACTTCCGTTAGTTAAGTATCATCGAGACGTCACCTTTTGGACGTGATCACACTTAATTATGCAGAAGTAGAAACCAAAGATTTTACAGCATGAAAGTAACTTACAGAGAGGAAAAAACGAATGGGAGTGGACATAGTTGTTTTTATCATACTTCTGAATTACATATACTACTTTGAAAAGAAGAAGAAGATGGAGAAGAAGAAGCAGAAGAAGAAGAAGAAGAAGATGATGACGAAGAAGAAGAAGAAGAAGAAGAAGAAGAAGAAGAAGAAGAAGAAGAAGAGCAGTAAGAATAAGTAGAAAGAAAAGAAAAACTCCGGTCAAATTATTCTGTCGATATTATTAGTGTATTTTGTAGCTTATAGTTATTTCATTGATTGGTTGCATGTCTAGTTACATCAAGGAGTTTAATCTTCAAAAATAATCTTTGGGTTGTTTTCAGTTTATCTCCTCATGACTGTACTGGTATCACGTTTAAAATTTATTCTTAAAATTAATAATTAGATCTGGTAAAATCGAAACCTTAAGAAAAGAAAACGAAACCCTTCATTCTTTCAAATTCATTTGAATGAGAATACATCAAGTCTGGGCCCTGTTGCACAAAACTTACCATTGATGGTAACTTTGCCATCAATGGTAAATACCATGGAAACATTGATTTTGATTGGCTGTTGAGCCCTGTTACCATGGCAGTTGCCATCGATGGCAAATTTACCATCAATGGTAAGTTTTGTGCAACGGGGCACTGATCCGGCATCTTCTGGAATAGAACTGACGATATGCTACACGTACAAGACTTTGGCTGATCAAGGAGTGAACTCCTTGGTCTCATAATAACTGGTATCCTGCCCCTGTAAAGAACTTGACGAGATTATCGTTTCGTCATCTCATCACGACTTAAATGCTTCCATAAGACAATGAAATCTGTCCATGGATGAACAAAATAAATTTACTTGGCAGGTATGGGTTACAGTTATTTAGTTAATCTTTTTCTTTTCCCGGCATCCATGTGACTGATTTTCTTTGTTTTTGCCGAATAAATAATAATAATAACAATAATAATAATAATAATAAAAAGGAATGACTAACTAAACTACTTAAATTGAAGACAAATAGATCGGCGACATACCTTTGAACTGCACTTTGCTCAGGTATTTCTTGAGGAGACCGCCTTGAACAGGTCGCATGCGATCACACAGTCCTCGCGTCTCCACTCCGCACAGGTCTGCGTGCATGTCCTTGAGCGCGTAGGCGAAGGCCAACAGGGCGTCGGCCACGAACTGAAGCTGGAAAAGCTGCTGGTAGTCGTCGAATGAGAGATGGCGACGCTCGTTTCCCGTGCAGCGATGATGAAACACGGTGCGATACGGTGGTCGATGAACTACGCGGTTGTGGCTAGCGATGGTGTCTGTGTTGGACCACGTGCAGTTGTGTAGGACCTCCCAGTACTCTAAGAACCAGGGGTTACGGTGATTCGACAATGGGCGCAGACTAGTGAAATACTCGTCAAAACCTATTATGAGGGGGAAATTGGAAAGATAACAGCCATTTTTACAACATAATACAACATAAGGAGACAATTAAGAAATACGGTTGTCCCTCGTACTCATCTGGAAATTATTAATTGCACAAATTGAAAGTAATATGAAGATTTTGGGAATAAAGCACAAATAGTATACACATAAACATAATTATGTGGGGAGGTAAAACAATTATTACATAAGTTTTTTTGTTAATAAATAGATATCAACTTGTCGTAAGTGCTCGATACGAAAATCACAATATAACCTGTCTCTCCACCCCCTTTGCCATAATTAGGTGCCTACCCCCTTTCAATTGTATTTTTAAACATAATAGTGGACCTTCATTAATCTGAGTTTTGATTAGCATCTCCCGATATCATAATCCTTTTTGCTTCATGGACAGGCGATCGAGCAAGATTCCATTTTTTTATTCTTACCATCGATTGGTTTGGTTGTTGGATGAAACGTAATGGCGCCCTCTAATGCTGCTTCATTGTTCAGCGTCTGATACTGTCTGCCACTCCACGAATCACTGCCTATCCAGATGAAATGATTCTCCACATTCTTCCTCTGAACAGCATGTAATAATCTGGAAACATGGTACTCCTCACTCCAGACTATCACAACTACGAAATGAATGAGAGAGAAATGGGGAGAGAATGATAGCTATTAGCTTCAAATAAAATCGGTTCCTTTATTAATTTAAACATTTCAAGTTCAAGTTCATTTATTCAAAACCACACAAACATTCATTCATTCATTCTTTCATTCATTCATTTATTCTTTCATTCATTCGTTCATTCATACATTCACATGCATTCATTCATTCATTCACTCATGCATTCAATCATTCGTTCATTCATTCATTCATACATTCATTCATACATTCATGCATGCATTCATTCATTCATTCATTCATTCATTCATTCATTCATTCATTCATTCATTCTTTCATTCATTCACTCATTCATTCAATCATTCATTAATTCATTCATTCGTTCGTTCCTCAGTTCAATTTATTGATAATATGGGCCTAACCTTACAAAAACAGTCAATGGCTGTCAGATTTCATAGGTGCCGTTTTGAAAGATGATATTAAAGAATACTGTGCAGTCACCAAACATGACACGCACGACAAGGATCAACGATTTACAAATATAATGGGAGATGGATCGTTTACAATAGTGCAGTTAAAATTTAGATATACATAACAAATTATAAACCTAAGGATAGAAAAGGGGAAAAGGGGAAAAGCTGATGAAGAATGTGGTGGTAAAGTGTTTAATTCACTTGACTCTCAATTCAAGGGTTAAGGGTTCGAATCCCAGCCCTCCACTGAAATCCTTTGGCAAGACATTTATCCATGTTTGTCAGTGTCCACCAACGTGTAATTGGGTACCTGGCAATAGCGGGGTAATAACCAATTGAAGGGCCCACAGGAAGAGTAGTATTAATACAGATGTAGCCACAACGGGTAGATAAAACACAATTATATAAAGTTTTTTTAAACAAGGAGAGGTTAGTCAGAGATCGTACAAGAGGCCTTCAATTATTTACCCAGATTGTGATGAGCATGTGATGAACATAATCAAGTTTTGTTGAAGTCTGTGAAATGAAATACGAAACTCGTTGAGCTCGTCGAGTTTGCTGATCGCTTTGCCACCAACGGTCATGATCAAGTGTCAAATAAGATTCTTTCTTTTGACTTGTCAAAACGAGACAAAATATAGATTAGATTTAGGTTTTGTTTTCGTGCGAAATGCTTTACTAAGGAAAACACAGTTATCTCGTCTAAAATAAAATGGGTTATTTTGTTACGAAATTAAAGGGATTCGTGTTTTATCGAAAAAAAAGTTTTTATCTAGAATTAAACAAAATGAGATGGAACCACGTGAGATTAATTGGGCACACGCCCCAAATCTATAACGGGCTGCTCATAACACCACAGATTAATATCTTCGTCGGGTTACACTGTTACCACATAAAGATAATTAATCTACATCGTTTGTAATATCACCCTAGAAACACAATGGGGCACATTCGTAAAGTAAAACCGCTTGGTACAAAATGAAGAGAGAGAGAGAGAGAGAGAGAGAGAGAGAGAGAGAGTGTGTGTGAGAGAGAGAGAGAAGCGATTTCAATGACAATCATTTTTTTTTAAATATGAAATACGGAAGGGATTTATGTTGGCGATGTTATCTTTTACATTATTCGTGTCATTGGCAATATATTGATCAATACGAATGATTCGAATTACTACTGTAGACACATTCAAACGCATGCATTTAAAGATTATTAATGCGAGGCACGTGATTATACCTAAAACTAGCTTCCACGAATTGTTAAAGCAAAATTTTGAAGTAATAACTCATTCAAACTAATCCACGGATTTGATGAAAGCTGCCTCTTTATCGCCTCCCCAAACACATTTTCTATTTATCTTTTGTGTTGTAACTTGCATTCTACATGCGACCTACTTTAGTAAAAAAAAAATCCTGTAGATATCTTTTAAACTATTTAAAAAAAAAAAAAAAAAAATCGTTCTAGACTATGACGAAATCGTAATTAATCATTATGTCAGAAAATAACGCCCCTATCATTACTTACTTTGCTTATGCTCCCATGCGTGGCTTAACTTAAGTACCATTCAACTTAAATCTCCTTCCACATATAATATCCTTATTTCATGACAAAAGCATGGAAATAGAAAATATTTATAAAGTACGTCCTGCTTTATTTACCATTTACAGAGGCCCACGAAGATTTATTTAAGTATTTAAATGTATTATATTTGCTTGAAACCTTTTTCTACGAACCCAACTCTCGTCGCAAAACAGAAAATAGTTAATGCGTTTATGAGCCACAAACATACATCATAATTTTATCATACGCCCCTTTGAATCATTCGTGCACTTCAAACATGACAAAAGCAGGGAAAGTGTAAAGTAGGGCCTGCTTTACGAATATTTATAGAACTAAGTATCAAATGTATAAATTGAAAGCACAATGTAAGACATAATATCATAATCGTGATAATGGCCCTTTGAGCAAGGGCGGAGGAGAGGAACGATCATGATCAGCGTTTCAAACAGAAATGTTATACTAAAGGAACAGTTAATATCGGCCTACTGGAAGAACTTTTGTTAAATAACGACACCCTCAAAATGACTCTCTCTCTCTCTCTCTACCGCTCTCTCTCTCCCTCTCTCCCCCAGCCTCTCTCTCTCTCTCTCTCTCTCTCTCACCATTCCTCAAATTTCTTGTTGTGACCCCTCCCACTGCTTGCCTTTTCTTCAGATCTAAAATAGGGTTCTAGGACACCTACCCCCTGGACAACCACCCCGGATAACCAAGCGTAGGATACCCGCCCGTACGGATAACCACCCTCTAGGACGACTACCACTAGGACATCTATCCCCGGACAACTACACCCGGACACCTACCCCTAGGATGGTTGTCCAGGGGTAGTTGTCCTAGAGGATGGTTGTCGTATAGGGGTAGTTGTCTGGGGATAGTTGTCCAGGGGTAGTTGTCCGGGGGTATTTGTAGTTGTCTGAGCGGTAGTCGTCCAGGAAGGTGGTTGCCCTAGGGGCAGTTGCCCTTTAGAGGGTGATTATCCTAGGGATGGTTATCCGGGGGTGGTTGTCCAGGGGGTTGGTGTCCGGATACGCTAAAATAGACATAAGTCATCCCTCTTTGTCATAGGCAGCGAATATTGTAAACGTATTTGGTCGTATAGCCATTATTACCCTATCGATCATTTGCTGCATCTATTTTGAAGATTTTGAAGAAACTTATACGACGTAATAGACCGGTTTACTAACCTAATCAATTTGCAAGGGTGTTTCTTTCCTGGGGACCTAGTGACGAGTTATCCCATGAACCTGTTATTGATGTCAGATTGAACTACAATAATCGAAATCCAGTCCGCACATATTACTTGTTGCTATGTCAGGTAAGCCCGGGAATGTTTTGTGAACTCAAAGATTTTTCAAAATGTATATATTTGCGTGCGTGCATCTGAGCTTTCTCCGAAACCAATGAATAAAGCTTAGTATATTATGTGGTTTGGGGAAACATCAGGGGAAGTCCCATTGTCAGCAAGCGATTATCAGAAAAAGCACCCAATTACCAACAATAATGAATTCCATGTAACTCGTTACTTGCAGTAACACCGCAGATTATTTGTTATCATCTCTTTCTCGATCTCTCTCTTTGTCTCTCTCTCTCTCTCTTTTACTTTTTCTTACAGAAAGCAATTTCGAATATATCACAGTTAGAAGGAAAATTCAACCGCTAGATCCCTTCAAAATCCATTTCATTAGGTCCATGCAAATTAATAGTTTGAAGCTAATGACATTCTGGTAGTATTAGGACATGAGAATTGGGTGCCGATGTAATATCGTTGTCATGGAGACAAGCTGATTATCTTATACTTTCATATCTTTTCAACAGTCTTCACCACCATTGATAAACGAAGTAGCCTGCTGGTGTTCTAATAATATGTACTCACCGCATCTATTAAATATAATTATATACAGTCGATTAATTATATTTTAAAGCTTTAAAGCTCTTAAATCGCTTCTATTTTACGATGCGTGTGCTTTCTTGAATGTACCCTTTAATCTATTGTTTTACCACAATTTATGTGATACTGTTTATATGTCTTTTAATTTCTGAATAATAAATCAATTAAAATGAAAAGAAAAGAAATATCCTATTTTGTATACCATGATTTGGTGTCAATGTTGAATGGGGGTCGAATAGCAACAAAAGACTTACCAAGGGCTACAGCCCACAAGACCGAGACTGACATTTGGTCTTAAGGGCCGTCAGTGACGTGGACTTTCGGTCGTCCCCTATTCTAGGATGTCTCCTATTACCTATCGTTATCCTTATAATTAAAAGCAAACAATGTCCTCACGAATAAAAACAAGAATCGTAGAAGAATACAAACGTACTGAAGAATACGCATCTGTGGTCATGAAGGTAACCTATACCTGAAAATGTAGATATTTGTATTCAATTTCAAAGGAAACGCTTCCATCGTCCACCTTTCTATTTAGGCTGTACCAATAATAACAAGTCATCGCTTACCATAAGTGTGCTAATTTCGCGATTACATCTGGCAAAAAGTTGGGTAAATATTCAAAAAGCCCCTGGAAAGGTCGTATCAACAAAATCTTCGATAAACCAAGCATATTATACAGATTATTCCTTGATGGATAATGTACGAGAAAAGATCGAAGTTGACTAATATTTTAAAAGACTTTGAAAGGGCGATCCAATGTTTCTCTTACACTATCTAACAACTTAAATTGGATGAAAGCAGACAAAACTGGAGAAAAGGTTGGAGTAAGATTAAAGGGCATATACGAGGATTCTGAAAGGTCAAACATGATGAAAACAAGCAACTCCGAGCTACCGAGAAAAAATGATTACCATTGTTAAAAAAGTGGACAAATAATATGTTTGGACGTTGTTAATCTGGATTCGAAGAATAATTGTCGCTCTTTGGCGTGATTTTGAAAACTCGGCTATTTTTTTAAATACACTAAATCATGAATTTCCAGTTATCTCCCAACATGCCCGAGTACTTTTTCCTCGGGGCTAGATTATCTTTCACCCTATTTCTCTCCTTTTGTTGTTGTTCTCTTTAGACAGTGTATGCAGTTGTAATTCAACTAACTGAGAGCAGTTGGAAATCAAATAATGAATATCTGTAATTATATGGACGGATCAAGCCTTGCTATATACCACCGCTGTTATACATCTAGATGCATGTACAAAGTACCCAGTGTTGACAAGACACTGTTATATCCTTGTTGCAAACGAGGCGCATGTACTCGATTGGCGTAAGTCTGCGTCAGCGACTAGTGCGGTCTGTACTGCGCCATGTAATGGTGAAATCGACCCCCAAAGATAAAGCAAATTAAAAAAATTATTTAAAAAAAACGAAAAAAAGAACAAATATTGCAACAAGAATGGAGCAAACGTCACTTTGACTTGGTGTCGTATATGAGTAAATAATATTTACAGTACTGATTAGCGCGAGTGATAATAATAATGCAATCAAATTAACGCCTCGTGTACACGATCGATGTCATGATCATAAAAAAAAATCTATTTGATTGTATAGAAATTAAATAGCAGACTTAAAAACATTCAAGGGCTGTCGATACTGGGATGTATAGTTGTACCCATAATATGGAATAAATATGTGTCTTATACAATGTGTTTTTCCAACGCCATCCTCCATCCCCCGTTATCCTCGTAAAAAATAAAAATGGATGCCCCCTTTTCATATGAACGATATCACCATGACTTAATTGGTAAGATTTAAAACGCGTCTGACCAACACACGTGAATGTAATGGATATGGTGTTTTGAAATAAAACTTGGTCGCAATTAATTACGCCAGATCAATACGTAACGGACAGAGCGACGGACAGAGCGGGGACAGGGACCTGGGAATTCAAATGTCGGAGATTAAGAAACCATACCGTATAAATATTTACACTTTAGAAAGCATAGTTCCTTGCATTTCTCGTCGGCTTGGTAAAAGTGTACCCCCTAGGGAATGGAATAGGATATCTCCATTTTGAATGCGTGGGCGATATCGAATCCGGACGAGAGAATAGATGGATTGAGTACGAAAGGAAATCCGTAGGATTAATCCGACATGGGATATCCAAGGCATTGAATTTCGGAAATCGGACAAACATTATAAAAGTTATCACATCAATATCGTATAGAGCATAATCGAATTGGGCATGAAACTAATTTCTTTAGAGTAACTGAGAAGACGGCCGCCCGATATATTGAAAATAAAGTCATAAACTGACAGAGTATCAAACAGAGAGTAACGTCTAGAACGAATAGACATAACCAGAGGCAAGTTTGTAGCACTTTCTTACCTCTTTCTCTTCATTATGGGTCTACTTCGTTTAATTCATTAAAGAAATTGTCTGGCCGAGAATCATGCTCCATCCAATATAATTTGGCTACGGTTAAATCAATAAAATGTAAAAACACTCGCAGATATTGTCAAAAGACGAATTTTATATTTTTTTAAAGAACGTATAAGTGCCAAGGGATGACTTTTAACTTCGTACTTTACTGTCTATCGACGTGCTCACTATAGACACGACATAACATCGCTCATATCCCTCCCAGCCCCACGGCTTAATTTTCAGTTACGTTCCTTTTCCTCACTCTACATTACACACATTACGAGTACACCCACATAAACATAAACACACTCACACAGACACCCACATTCTATAAACGCACTCACTTCTACACCGACCCATTTAATGTCAAACTAGCTGATACATGACCAACTCTTTTAAATGAGTTACATTTATTTTTCTTACTCTACATTACACACATTACGAGTACACCCACATGAACATAAACACACCCACACAGCCACCCACATTCTATAAACGCACTCACTCCTGCACCGACCCATTTAATTTCAAACTACCTGATCCGTCAACCTTCCTTGTATTGTCCTGTACTGGAGTGTTCAGATTAGTTGCCAGTTTGTAGCGCTTCCATCACTGGCAACTCCAGCAAAGGTTAATATTTCACTTGGATTCATTTGTGATGCATTATTCTTATCGGCAAGGTTGACCCGTGCTATAACGGGCATGGAACACACTCAATCTGATTCCTGTTAAATATTGACCTTTTTACAAATATTGGTAAAGCAGTTGGTAACAGGCAACTACATTCGTCCAAAGTGATAGAGCTGAGACATGTTTGCCTTCTGGACCAAAATATCCTTTTTAAACAGAAATTTAATGAAAAGTGTACCCCTGAAAACGATGTTACTTAAAGTGAAACACGAGAAAAGCACTGCTGCTACTATTGTAACCGTGGGATATCAATGTTGAGAGTGGAACACAATTGTTGTGTGTCTTTTCTAAAACACATAAATCAACCACAGACTAAATAAAGATATTGTGATTGCAACTTAATGAATTTTCCAGTTTTTAAGATGTTTTTTGATGTTTTTTTTAAATATTTTGTTGTACAGAATTCTGCTATTCAGCAAAATGCTCTCTCCCTCTTGCGTTCTCTTTCTGCTTTCATAACCTGGTTCACCAGTCCTTTTCATGACGCCACGAAATATTACCTTTCTCTCTTAAATCTATCTACTTATCTTCCTAACAATATCAAGTAATCCTCTTTAGGACCTAAGTCCTAACCGATATATTACTTATCCATTTCCAGTATCATCATTCAAACCAAACAGTCCTTTCTAAGGATTACCCACATGGTGAAACCGCAAAACTTGATCTTTAGAGATTACAAGACAGTATAATGCTTCATTATCATGTCACGTCTTCTGTTCTAACGAGGTTGTGTTTTGTAACGATCAAATTGTTTTTCACGTAAAATCAATGATGTTTAATTACTGCTGAGATTAATCATTACATTTTTATTACACTTTCTCAATTCCTTTAATCAGGTTGACTAGATAGGTAATCCATCAAATTCTCCTCCTTTCAGTAGTTCATCCTAACGCCATTTCCTCTCCTACCTCACAATGAAAATACCTTAAAGGCATTGTTTAACAACGTTTCCAGTTTTACAAATCTGAGATGCATGGCCCTACGTGTTACAAGTGTCTGTGATATGGTATAATAATTGAGGCCCTAAAACATTGCGCTTCAAAATAATCATGAAGTGCCTCAAGAAAATACAAATCTTTGTGTAACCAGTTTATGGGATTCCTGACTGACCTAATGGGTTATAATTATGATTGCAGCATGAGCTTAATCCAGGATTTTGTTTAGAATCTGAGGCAAACATACCCAATCCCTTTAAAGATGACGTCACATTTCGTATCACCCATAACACCTTTAATCAAGACTGCCATACACGGCTAAATCCATAGATGTTGATATAACAACCAACCACTCTGGGGTTGTTACACCAATATATTTTCTTACTTCATCTTCAAATTTGTGGTTTTCATTCAAAATCTTCACAGAAATACGATTTGTTTCAATGGTATCAACTTTTTCATTCATGGGACTTTTCTCCGAAGCAAACAAAAAAATAGTGAACGGAAAGTGAAAGGGCTTTTTAATTAATTTTCAAATGATTCGACCTACTGTCGATTGGGTATTTTTTTTAACAATTTGGGTTGATTTTAAGGTCTTACTTTTACTGATTGACTGTACGAGTGTCGAGTTCTCTCAATGCATGAGATCGTTGCATAGATCGATAGGGGATAGAGGCTATCGACCCACGTGATGTAACTCATATATTGGTTAGCCCCCCACGCTCCAGACGACAGTCGATATCTCGTCTGCAAACATCGCCTATTATTTTACCGCTCAAAGTCCCTTTCCAAGTCAACCAAGACGCACTCTACATGCTTGGGGGTAATTGTTCTTTCTTTCTTTTCATTCCCAGTATTTGTTCTTTCCTCGTTGTTCTTGTTGACTTCTTCAATTATTTTATCCATTTTCTCCAATCGCTGTAAATTATTTGCTTAGGCATGTTCATTTCATCTGTGCGACAGACACTTTCAAATCAATATTTGCATTGATTTGGTCTTGGGCAATTCCAATCGTTACAGAATGACATTCACAAAGAATTTCCCATTTAAAAAAAAGAATATTATGACCACCAGAATAGATGTCTGAACATTAATGGAACGATTCATAAATAAAGTATGGTTTGACTTATAACTGTTGAGATTCCTATCAAGAAATCAACAAATTTATGAAATAATTATTGAATATTATATAGGTTTGTTGCGGAATGACATGACTTGCCAGAAAATATTTTTTGGAAAAAGAATACAAGCCCAATCATGGAGGTGGAAAATAGCAATGAACATAAAACACAACAAAATTGGTTTTGTTTAAATAAACTAGCCTAAAATGCTCGACAAGCTTGTTCATTATGAAAGGTGATTTGTGGCTAAAGTTACAGTAATTACCTCGTGCTATTTTCATGTTTAAACTTCATGATCATCCTTCTTTCTCTCGCAATATTTATGTATTTCCTCCCGAATGACTTAACTTTCACGTAACTCGGGTCTTTTAATGTCTAATCAAATTGACGCGCCCCAAAGGTGTTGAATAATACGTAATTTCTAACTCCTCCATTAAAATGAATGACGTAAGCAAGTATTCCTCTTGGCTTTACAAGTCAGAAATCAGATGATAAATTGTGCATTAGGTTGATTTTGTAAGATAGCTTATGGAGAACCCAAGGCTGATAATTCATCGAAGCTTTGATTATGATCAGTATGCCTTACATTACCGGCGACTCCCAAAGGATATAATTCATTCATAAAGTAAAAATAATTTTCTGTTATTCTAGAGGGTGAATCACATGAACTCTTGAACTTAAAAACAGCGTCAACCTCCTTTTTGTTTAACTCTAAACTTTAAAGAGCTTTAACTTTTTCGATCTGTTGAGTATTGACGTGTTTTGTGTTTCATTGGTGCTCAGCCACATGTGTCCTTTTTTTAAAAATTAAGTATTATTCCATGATTGTGTAAATTAACACATTTTGACGCCATTAATTTTCTTTTTTATTTCAATTAATCCTATCTTATTTTATTATTCTAACTACATGTATCAATATATCTTTGTTATTTCTATGTTTCAATGTTTTCTATATATTATCTACTTTACATGCTTGACACGGCTCTCATGGAATCCAGTCTTGCAACAGTATTGTTGGGCCTTTTACCGCGTATACTGTATAAAGAAATAAATTAAAATAAAAATGAACATAATAATTGAGCCATGTGCTAGGCAACATTAATCATAGCTTATTCTATTATGCTGACTACATGTATCAATATATGATTGTTATTTCTATGTTTCAATGTTTTCTATTTATCATCTATTTTACATGCTTGACAAAGCCCAAATGGCATCCAGTCTTGCAGCAGTACTGTCTGGGCCTTTTACCGTGTATAATAATACATGAATTTAAATAAAAAGAGAAAATAATGAGTGTGTCACGAGCTAGACAACTTGGTAAACACACATTTGGCATGTTGGCACACTTCATAAGTGCGCATTGAAAGATAATGCAGTCGATACTCGTATTTATCTTCATCAACTTAAGCACCGGTGAGAAAATAAAAGCTGTTACATTTCCTTTAAGTCCCTTCTAGCCCCCCCCCCCCTAATTACTTATTCATGAGCTTGATGGCATCTTCTCATAATATGACTGCTTTTCAATCAAACTTTTGTTTTTCAGTCGTTCGCTCCATTAATCCTGTTTTCAATTTCTTCTTCTCTCTTTAGTCAAATTGGATTGGTTTAATATCCGAGTTCAACTTATTCTAGATTGAATACCCCCCAGCGGGATCATAAAGGAGATGATTTACATGTATGAACTCGGTAATATCGCCGGCAGAAACCTGAGAGGGAATCCGTGATGGGTTCTCTCCATGTGGTAAATGCTTTTATATTATAACAGTGATTTTACTGACTCATATGTGTTTTTGAAACAGCATTTGTAGATCGATGTGCTCTGAGGTGATAATTATCTAAGGGATATGAATACGTTCATAAACCGATCTCTTAATTTATGTAGTGTGTATCTGTAAACCGTAAACAGAATCATACTCCTCATAGCAATGGGGGAAAAAACCTTATTTTTTTGCGGATCCTTGGACCATGAAAGTAATATCTCGCTTTCACCAAATCTTAAAATCGCAATAAGCTGTTGTTGGTCAAAGCAGGGAGATTTGAATCTCCTTGGTAAAGAGTGAAGATGAAGTTCAAAACCACAGAATCCGATGTGGTTTTGCTGCATGCACATTTATCCCCTAAAATAGTACTTATTACATGTCTATCATTATTTTAGGAATCAGCCATCGTAATCCCGCCGTCCAATCGTATTTTCCTTGAAAACCTACATGGATCATTAAAATCTGCGCCCCCACCTCTATAATAGTCATCGCAAAAATGCAAATAGGTTTGTTGTCGAGAAGTATCATGACTTGATTAATGTGCTCATCTGTTTCGATTGTTTTGAAACTGTGCACGTGGGATTTAAGCAATATCGGACTCTGAAAATTCCTAGAACTATGATCATAATTTTATTTTAATGACAGTCTGGGTATAATGTGAAAATGGTTCTTTTGGGTACTCTTGCCAGAGGTCATGAAGAATTATGGTCTCAGAAGCGTACCTACATCAGTCTGGAATGTCTCTGACTAATACAAGCAACACGCAACTTAACCCTTATAAGACTGTGCGATTGAAAGAAATTTGCAGACTTTACACACTGATCCCTGCAATAGAACAGCAAGGAATTAGTTAAAATTACCAATTAAAATGCGTTAATTATGATAAACAGTCGAGCAGTATGTGTCTGTCTTTTACTCTGCCCTATTCCGTCGAATTGTGATTATTGCATGACTAAAGAACACGTGAAATGATTTGGAAAACGTATAGCTTAGATAAGTAGGCTCCCACAAGTAAATGAATACATTGAAAGTAAAGGAACGAAGTGAAAGGGCAACAAATATGAGCTGTGGCCCCACCTCGTCCAGCAAATAGCATCCGGATGATACAAAGAAAAAGTAAGAGAAATTACCATACATGCAAGAAAGATAATATAGAAATAGACCCCAAAAATTAAATAAAGAAAATGGAAAGGAAAGGAAGTTAAGCGGCAAAAGAATATAAGAAAAGGACACCACCCTGTCCATCGAAAAGCAATCGCATGATTTAAAGTTCAAGAGATTATACATAGAAGACCCCCCAAAATGACAATAATAATACAAATATTACAATAAAATAAAACAAAGAGATAATCAAAAATAATGGAGGTTAAGGGAGAAAGAATATGAGAAGATTACACTACCTATAATGTATATATAATATCACCAATCGCCCCTTTACTACCGTGCAAGAAATGGCAGTATTACACTCAGGCATTGGAAACGACACCGTTTTGATGTGAAATAATATATTGACCTCGTATTTTCTTGCCGTAATTGTACATGTATTAATTAGAGAATGAGAAGAAGAAAAAAAAAAAAAACCCGCCATGCTATGAAATAATCACGAGGGAAAGATTGAAAATTTAGCAGGTTGTGTATCAACTCCTATACATATTCTAAATGGAGTTACACGATGGTCACAAAGTTGAATTTAAACTATACTAAAGTCGATAAATCTGATCAGTTTCTGCGCTATTTATAAATATCTCTAGCAATGATTTAAAGCCGAGGCGTTAATCCTCTTACATCCGAATCCTCAATCGCATCGCAAGGTGCTTAGAAAATGAATCTGTTTTAATACCAGACAATCGAATAAGTATTATCCAAAATTTCCCTCGTGTAAAGAGGTATTACCCTAGAAAGATTGTGAACTCAACTGAGCTAAAGTATTCCTTAATTTAAAAGTAGGCTTAATCTGCGTTAGTAAGTTTTGCAGGTGCAAATTCCTTTCATTCTCGTGTTGAAACTGTGTTGTAACGGGTCTAGAGGCGGTTTACTTAAGAGGCAAAAGCAGCGATGTTAACAAAAATAATAAGCTAGAGGTTTTCATCATTTCGTCAACACCCCTGGAAATATATTGTGTCAAATGAAAATCATGCTTCATAATAACGTCATCCATCACATTTTTTTTTGTTTACTCATTCCACTTAAATATCAAGAATATACCCTGGAAGAGTGTAATATGATTATGACTAGGACGTGTTCTATATTTCGATAACCATTAATATGTAGGTCACCAGTGGCGCATATGAGGCGCTCATGGGGTATGTGCCCCAAATAGGTGTCGTGGTCGAGTGGTTTAAACACTTTACTTGAAATACAAAGGTTGTGGGTTCGAGCCCCGGTACAGTACTTATGTCTTTGAGCAAGGCATTTTATCTTTATTGCTCCTCTCCACCCAGGTGTTAATTGGGTACCTGGTAGGATGTGAACGTCATTGTGGTTGGATAGGTGTGTGCGCGCCCGTATAAAGGTGACTGGGTAACAACAAACCAGAAATGTCTACTTTCCCTAAAGAAAAATGACAATCATACATGCATCCTAAATATAAGTATTGCCAATATGTGTCTAAACAACCCCTGTATGTCAAAATCTGTATTGTCATAAATAACTAAGAAAATAGAAATTTCTGTACAGAGCAAATTGGAGAAGACTTCGCAAAATACGTCGCAGTGTTGCCAAATTGTGCTTACTGACAACTTTAAAAATGTATAACTGACCATTTTTTTTATCGGATATTGCTCAAACTATCACTAATTTTGTTTCTCTCGTTTTCTGCTTAAGTTATGAATACCAGCTAATTATTGGGTTTGACTTCCCCTTTGATATAATTTCATAGTCCAAAGAATTATCCGCTTTTTTCTCGCTACCCTGGAACGCCCAGTCATTTATCAATACATTATCCTGTACACTTCTCAATCCGTATTCCATCCAAATCGTCGGACTACCCCCCCCCCCCCCATGTCGGAAGAGTGTCCTAGACCTTCGGTTATGTTCGCGGTATAACCAGGGACTATTCCCTGATGGAGCTGATAAAACGCAACACGCTTTTTCGTCTGAGTTTACCCCGTCACTTCCCATCCTTTACCGATACATCACCATGCTGGGTCCACTCACACCTGGGGTACTTTACGCTTCCAAACCCCCACAGCGACACTGCAAATGTGAATGGTGAATGACCAGTTTGAAATTGTATGAACAGTGTTGAGAAGAAATAAAATTGCAGTACGTGTCTCGAAGAAATACGCCGGGTTTTACGTGAACAAGTTTTGAGGTACATGTATGTACATGATGTACTAGAGACACCAAGGGACCCCTTCGTATCAGATACTTGCTCAACATGACTTGCATGCATCACACAAGTATATTCTTCAGTTTGCTTTCATGTCGTACTTATTATACTGTCAGACATCTCAACCGTGGTGCTTTGCATTTGCCCGGTTTTGGAGGATCTGAAGAACTTGACGATAGATAAACACAGGGGATTGGCTTTCAAGTAGCCTTCCCTTACGAATAATCTTGACAGAAGTTGGCAACCACACGCACGAACGAAAATGGCAGGCCTACGTGATTTCTACCTTGATCTCCGTTATTACCCATTCCTAATTAGTATGACCCAGTTTAATTCCCTGAAATAGGTCTGAAAACGTATATCTTTGTACAATACGGGTGGTTTTTTAATGTCTTTATCTAAATATAAATATTTTTACATCGCATCCTGTATTTTTCTATGTAAACCAGAGGCAAAGGCTCGAGATGTTGATCAAAGGTTTGACGAATTATGAATATCTTATGTAAATGATCTGTAGTAATTTATTTAGGGAATGTAAACCTTTCTTTAGAAATGGATGTCTTGCTGTTCATCTGGACAAAGGCAAGATCACTGAAAAGGGAAATATCTAGGTTGTTTAGAATCCAATCCAATCCAATCCAATCCAAAAGATATTTGATATAGCGCCTTTTCCTTGCAGTTACAAAGCGCTGCATACACGCTCAACAATGTTTGGGCCACTTAAAAACAAAAGTTAGACACTTCTCAGAGAACAGTAAAGTATATTATATAGGCTGATAAAGTAATTTCTAGCAGAATAGATGTGACTTGAGTAGTTTCTTGAACTGGTCAACAGAAAGAGGAGAACATATAGCGTGCCGCCTCCTTTTGGTCTATTTTTTTTTTTTTTTTTGGGGGGGGGGGGGGGGTAGCACGAACACATTCACATTTTGTACCATATATCTAGTAAGGATACTCTGTAACCATAACAGCGTGTATGTTTTTTGTAGACATGGTTGAGGGTTGTAATGGCGCATTGCACTAGCTGTACTGAGGGGACATTTAATGCTCCTCCATCATGTACTGCCAACTGTTATCTCATCTCTTTTTAACATTTTCTAAACGAACGTTGACACAGGTAGGGTTTTGGATGAGCTTATTGAAATTCATCGGAGGCGTACGCTGTCTCCTTTTATCTATCACTTTAAGACGGCAGCAGATAAAGACATGAATGCGGAGCTTTGTATATATACCTGGGAGCTTTTTAAACGCAACAAAAGCAGTGAAATCCGGAGAGCGACTGGGGATATCAAACACGTCTCATGTTCAATCCAGGGAAAAACAATGTCAACCTCAAAGTCCATGATGTACTTCTTAAATAAATCGACAGTGCCCCTTTTGACACGACTAAAGAAAACGATTAAAAAGTGCTAGGTAAACAGTTAAAAACACTGTAAAAGGAACTACACCAACTACACCAACAGTCCTTTTCAGGACTACACACGCTCAAGAAAGATTGCAGAGAGTCCTTTTCGGGACTCCTCAATCCTTTCTCTCTCTCTCTCTCTCTCTCTCTCTCCCATGGTGCACCCGCAAGCCTACTGTAAAAGGAACATTGTAAACGATCGCAAAAACTTTCAAAGATCATCCTTAGGGACTTTCAAATGCCTTATTCATCACTTGAAATGTGTAGATATTACAGTGACGTATTACGTAATCAGAACACGAGTTACATGGGCGTACTTTCCCCCTTTTTTAGCTGATTTCTCGAAAGTCTTTATGATCGCGTAATTGGAGAAATACCGAAAGCAAATGGCTGCAGAAATTTCTCGAAAAAAAGTCTTGTCTAGAACATTTTCAGCCTCAGCATAATAATATTGAATTAATAATATTTAATTTTTATATAGCGCTTAATAAAAATGTATCTTAGCGCTTTACATTTCCACTCCCTGTGGAGCATTCCAGCCAGGCGTTACATGACGCTTAAAAACTGTTTGACAAACAATAACGGTCGCATCCTACCGGGTACCCATTTAACACCTGGGTGGAGAGTAGCAAATGCAGGTTAATATTTTGCCAAAGGATATTAGTACCGTGTCGGGATTCGAACCCTCGACCTTCGCATCTCCAGTCAAGCACCTTAAACCACTCGACCACGACACTCCCGCGTGACTCCCGCGTGGCTCCCGCATGCTTCTCTAAGTGGCAAAAACAACACCTCCGAAACAGCAAATAAGCAAACAAATTTATCGGACAAGACGTAAACAGTATCTTTCTATATGGAAAACTCCTTATGATTAATTATGAACAGAACCTTGGCCTACAATTTTATTCCCACCAATTGTATACTGCTCGGCCTCGAATCATATTACAGCACACTGTCACAAGAAAACAGGAAATTTCCTGTACAACACAATTGGTGTCGGTTCTTATTTCACGTGAAGGTATATTAGTTCTTAATTTGCGATTCAAGGTTCTCACAATTGTCATAGTATTGAACTATTGATCACGTGTCTTTTTTAATATCCTGTCATTATTCCGTTCGAGTTGTTCATACTTTTTCATACAGATTTCATATCATGTAACTTACCGTTGGTCGCCTACTGAACATTTAATTCTAATTTTAAATACTGGATATATATAGGCCTATGCATACTTATAATTTTTGAATTTTTTTTTCCATGTTCTTTTGACGTGATGTATTCATATTCGTTGCAATATATTTTGTAAAACAAAATATTATTCCTATTTAATACAATACAAATATTTGTTTCATTAAATTTCTTCCTTCAGTGAACATATTTCAAGAAACCAAAACTGTTTGGTTCACTAAGGATTTATACTGACAAAATAAATCAGATAAAATTAAATCTATGATGATAATCTATATTCTACTATATAAATCGCCTGGCCCTACATACATGCAAAACTACCCCACTGGGGATTAGTATTACAACATGGCGATTTATTTCATTTTTTAAAATGCATCTGTTATATTATTTAATCGCTTTTTTAAATATTATAATTTGTTTTTAAATTTAACTTTAAATTTATAATCATAATTACTCTTGATTAATTTCCTTTTTAATTACTAAGATTCAAGATTAATTATATCCGTACAACTTAAAGAAAGGTTAATGTATTAAACACTTTGTTAATTTTGCATGGAATATAAATGAGAGCAACCACCCCCCCCCCCCCAAAAAAAAAAAGAAAAAAAAAGAAGAGACGCTTCCTGTTTTTAATGGATTCCTACATCCTTTTTAAAATAATTAAAATAATTTGTTGATACCGTCCAAAGTAGACTTGAACTCTGACATATTTTTGGACCGATCTTATATGGATTCTTTTTTTTCTTTCTTTCTTTTTCACCCACTGTCAGAAGTCCAACGTCATTACCCAGCATCCTCCGGCTCTATATTACGATGAAGGAAACGTACGGGCGGATTTTCACTTAAAAATCTCAAGAATCAGCAAACAAATTGACTTGCTCGCCGATTATTCGGTCAAAAAACCTATATCTTGAGGGGCTGCGGTCTTATCTCCTATAAGAATTAAATAGGTCAACATTCTCGAGGAAATACAGCATAGAAGGATTGGATAATAAAATAGCATGAGGGGGCTTAAAAGCACTAAGACATATATTGCGTTTAGGGGGATGAAATTGAGACTTTTTTTTTCTTCTCCGGATCATCTCAGGTGTGAAGTAAAAATCTCACACCTACAGGCGACAAAGAATTTGATCGACGATCGGCATCGTAAGAAACCTAAATTGGCAGGGCACAGCGCATCGACCATGTCAACTATATTATGATCTCCAATTAACGGAAGCTTTTGATCATTTGGGTGAATTTATTTTGTTATGATTTGATTCCAAGTTCATTTGGAGATTTTGAATCTGAGTTTGCTCGTAATCACTCGAGTCAGAGTATGAATTAAGCATAAATACGCTGAAAAAAATGACATCCTATTAATTGCCACAAAAGCAAATTTATCCGAGTAACCACTGTACATTCTTTTTCGAAACAATTTATACATTGTGTTATCACAAAATATATAGATCAAAATTAGGTAGAAATCACTGAGGGAAGTTCTAGATGGAGGTACAGTTTTTCAGTTTTGTACGTGACCAAAAACAACATAGGTTTAAACTAGATGGAATTCGACTGCGCGCAGTCGAAAATGATGCCTCCGTTATAGAGCAATTTTACAAACCAAAACAGAAAAAAAAAATTGAATTCACGTTCAATGGTAATCCATTGACAGGTTCTCAGAATATTGTGATTACAAGCAATTTCTCATATACATATATGACCCTTTGATCTTTGACCTCATGACCATAAAATCTACTCAGTTCATTGGCTCTGCAAGATGTTCTGAGTTAAATAGTAATCCATCTGTCAGTTCTAATGAGAATGCGTTCACAAGCTATTTTTTGCATACATAATGGGCCCATGACCTTTGACCTTTGACCTTATGAACCAAGAATCTACTCAGTTCATTGGCTCTGCAAGTAACAAACATGACCTAATTTTGGCATGAATCCATCAATCGGTTCTTGAGATAACGCGATCACAAGCTGTTTTTGCATTCATAATGTGCGCTGTGGCCTTTGACCTTTGACCTACGTGCTCCAAAATCTAATCAGATTGTCTTCCTATGGTGATACACACTATCATTAAGTTTGAAGTTTAAATCTCCAGTGGTTCTTGAGATATTATGATAACAATCTCAATGTATGGAATTTCATAAGTTGACCTCTGTGACCCTTGACCTTTGACCTACGTGCTCCAAAATCTAATCAGATCGTCTTCCTATGGTGATACACACTATCACTAAGTTTGAAGTTTAAATCTCCAGTGGTTCTTGAGATATCATGATAACAATCTCAATGTATGGAATTTTATAAGTTGACCTCTGTGACCCTTGACCTTTGACATACGTGCTCCAAAATCTAATCAGATTGTTTTCCTATAGTGATACACACTATCACTAAGTTTGAAGTTTAAATCTCAAATGGTTCTTGAGATATCGCGCTAACAAACTCAATACAAGGATTTTCATAAGTTGACCTCTGTGACCTGTGACCTTTGACCTACGTACTCCAAAAACTAATCAGATCGTCTTCCTATGGTGATAAATACTATTCCCGAGTCTTAAGTTTAAATCTTAAATGGTTCTTGAGATATTGTGATAACGGTCAAACGGGACGTACGGACGTACGGACGGACAACCCGAAAACATGATGCCTCCGGCACCACCTTCGGTGGCGGAGGCATAAAAATAAATAAGAAACCTCCCTTTTAACCAATCATCATTATAAGTACCACACGAGAACAAATGTATGTGGAAATTAACAATTTGGTGGTAACAAGGTGACGTGAAAACAACAGTAGCAGTAACAACAACAACAACAACAACTATATTTGCAATGACGACCTTCGTCATTGCCTTGTTTTCGTTCACATTCTGCCCCATTAATATTTTCCTTTTCCTTTTCGTCCAAAAATCCCATTCATTTCGCACGTAGTGCTTGTCCTTCCTAGTTAGGTACTTTCCTCAAGTCCTTTTCCTTTCAAATTTCTTAGGCATCATCTCTAGCATCTCATCCAGGTCACTACATTCTTCGATTTTCGAAATCACTCATGCATGACCGTCCAGGCGCCATTTTGTCCGTTTCTGGTCCATTTTAAGGCCTTTCTTTCTTCCTTCCTATCTCCACTATCCTAGATCCTACACATTTGTAACAAATTCCTCTAGATAGTCTAAGAGATGTTCTTTTATCTGCGACATATAACCTGCCCTTCAAAATGCCATCTTCATACTCAAAATTCAAATCTGAAACCGACTCCGTCAAAAATCTCTCAAATTCTTGAAATATGGACCCCTAAATAATCTAAAACTGCCATAACTTTCTCATATAAATTCCGTTTTGTATTTAAATCTCACAGTATCCTTATCTCATAATTGCACATAGCCATGCCAAATTTCACGCTCCAATGGCTATGCAAAACATAAATAGCGCCCTCTAAAGTTCTGAGAATTGGCTTTCTTTCTGTGGCCGTATCTCCATTATGGCTTGGCAAACCCGTACCCTTTTTTGGATTTAGATACTCGAAGATATGCCCTTTCCAGCCATATACAAAATTATATACCCTATCACTGACCAAATTTGAGAAAATTGCCCTCCAAATTCGCCCTGTTCAAGAAAATTGAGAAATAACTTCAACTTGCTCTAAAACGGCGATCTTTATACCTACATCAATGAAACTTGGCAGACACATGTATCCATATACGTGACAACTGTCTGTCAAGTTTGGTAAAATTCGAATATGTCAGCGCAAAGTTATCGCCCAAAATGATGAATTTACTATGCATTACGTAATAGCGCGTTTAATGCGTGCAATACATTGAGCGCAGATAACAGTGGTTTCAAACTGACCGCAATGAGGTGCTCTTTCGAATGATACCAAGTATAGTATATGTTCACACAGAAAATTGTGAGTAAATTGCATTTGAACAAAGGTTACTATACGAATTCCGCCGAGTTTCCGCCCGATTATAACACGTATCGGCTATGACGTCATTTTCCAGACTGCTTTTCGCCCCTTCAACGTCCTTTTTTTCCCTTGAAAATTTGCAGTGACATGCCGAGTTCCAATACGCAGGGCACCTCTTGGCCGGATTTTTGAAATTGGTCAAGGGGGCCATTTAAGACGCCATTTTGTCCTATAAATCTATTTTACATCACGTGTTTCGATAGAATTATCATAGAAAAAAAGAGAGTAGTTTACAATAACAATTATGAAATTCTCTTTCTAATGATACCAAATACGGCCCATAAAGAGACGTAAAGAGGGAGAGAAAAAACAATTTAACTCCGGTCATAATACAGATCCTGTACGTTTTCCACCCATGCATTACACGCATTGTCTATGGGGCATATCGGGTTCACGCTATTGGCCCCAGAACGATCTTGATTGCAATGACGAACATGCACCAAATCCCGTTGGTTTTTTAACACAGTGCTTGCGAGCCCTTTCTAGGTTTTTTCCCCTATCCCAATTTCTTTCAAACTTCGTAGGCATAGTCACTACCATCCCATCAAGATCACTGTTGAGGCCTTTCTTTCGCCCTACCTATCTCCAATATCACAGAAGCTACAGACTTCGTACAAATTGCTCTGGATAGTCCGAGAGAAGCTCTTTCGTTTGACACGTAGAAACATGGCGTCATTGCACGCACATCGTTGTGACACGATTGCATTTCTAGTTACCTCTTGCTGTTGGTTTGCTCAGTAACGCTGAAACGATATCATCGTAATAAGAACCGATCCCGTCTCTGACGTTATGAGGGAACACCTGCGTGGTTGCTAAGCAGATGCTGCTCGCCTTGACCAAGCGCGTCAGCTCCTCTACGGCGCGCACCGCGTAGTTGGACGAGTCGTGTACGATAGATACGTAAGTCCAGTTAAAGCGATGCAGGAAATCCAGCATGGCCATGGCTTGGTAGCGGTCGGGAGGGACCGTTCGGAAGAGGTAGGGGAAGCGGTCCTTGTTGCTTAGGTCGTTGATGGTTGCCCAGTATGCTACCTGAAACAAATGAATATGTATACACGCCATAAGAATGGAAATACTAACGGATAGGACAGACAGTCATTAAAGTGATCAGTAAATTCAGTATTCGAATATTTTATATTGACGACGGATAGTCAACCTGTTCGAAACGTCGAGCCACTTCCACCACTCATCCTCTCCAAGCGCTATAGTTCTCCTTAGAACCATAAGCTAAGAAAGATAACCAACAGTCTTTTTCAAGACTACAAAACAGTCCTTTTCAGGACTACACATCCTCAAGAAAGATTACCGAGAGTCCTTTCCAGGGCTCCTCAATCCCCTCTCTCTCGCTCTCTCTCTCACACATGGTGCACCCGCAAGCCTACTGTATATTTCAATCTTGTATTTCATTATTTTGCTTTAGGATTGTAGTCAGAATGCAAGTTGTACAACCCACATCAGCTGATGTAATGTCGGTAAAAAATATCGCGCAAGCATGAGTCATGAAACTAGTCTTTCTGCCGGAACGATACACTCTTAAAGCATTTGAGTGCATTTTCTACGCATGTTTACTATACAGAAGTGAACATGTTTGTTGGGCAAAATAAAAGATGAAATAGACGAACACAATTATTCTAAGGAGATACCATACCACGTGGACGGCATTTTACTGTTTTACCCAACATGAAAAGCCATTTAGGCGACACGTCATGAGTTGGTTGCTCTTTGTTATGTGTTCGCATTCAAGGATATAGTTACGTTTTATTTTCCTGGATAAAAAATAAAAATAAAATAGACAGACATTTCGACTTTTCCTCTCTTGTCCATAGTAAAGAAATGTATTTTTGTTACCAGTTGTACAATGCTTGATAAAAAAGGGAATCTTTTTCTGGGTTGAAACGGAGGCGACCTATTTGTTCTCGGGTGTTTTTTTTTTTTAAAGCAAGATTGAACCGTGAAAGTACGACTCCCTTCCATGACGCTAACTGCAACACCTCGTGTTTATTCAGGCCAGCATCAAACCTTTCTCGAAAGCGTGCCTCTACACTTTCACCCTCTATCGCTAATAATCTCTCCATAACAACCACTCCTCAGCATCCATATTCATATTCCAGAGCTTGATCTACTCTCCAGAGCGTTTGTTTGTCATGCCTCTCCGAACCAACCGAAATCCGAGAGAAAAATCTCAACGATAATGTTTTCCTGGCTCGTGACCCTTTTTAAGATGTCCTGACCGAGTTCCTAATGAACCTGAAATGGGACACCTTTCTCAATATCTTTCAGGATTGAGCCATCTCAAAAGCTCATAATGAACGGCATAGAGCAGAGTCATAAGTTTTTCAGGTTCCATCGCCGTAAACACGTTGATCTTCATAAATCCTATGCTTAGTGTGCGTTGACCCATCGTCAGATCTTAAAGGGAAACATAGGAAGGTAAATGGATGATCCAAAGGAGGGGGTGGGGTTACACTACAGTAAAATCCAACATGCTTGATTAAAAAAAGAATCTTACATAAGGTTGTGTTCTACTATCCCAGACACAATATTTAATTGAAGGCAAAAACGGCAACTTAAAGAGGGGAAACCCGTTTTGTTTTGCTTATCAGATATTTCAGATAAAAAAGTCACCTCTGAGAACCCACAGAGTTCTCTTTCGTACCTCCACCCCCTCGAAAGATAATCTTGGGTCCTCCTCTTAATGATCGAATGCAATACAGCGACAACATGTAACAAAGGGATATTTCATGTTTTTAATCAATCAAAATAATTTTAAAATCATTTTAGCACTGAGTAAAACATCGCAAGGAGAGACAAATTATCTGTATTGACGAGAGAGGCGCCTCTATGCCACACCTTTGGTTACGCAAATACATTCAATACCTAGGTACACAGGAGTCGGTGTAGGAATGAAGAAATCAATGCATGTGGCGGAATAACTCAAGCCCGGAGGCGGTGCGAAAGTACACTACTACTACTTTAACGTAGCTAAAAATTCGCCAGAAACGACCGGACTTTCATCCCATTGGTTAATGTCTAGTCTCTTTCAACGAGTCTGGTATAATATGCTGACTGCTAAATTGCCAGATACCCGGAAATTGCAATACACGAAACTGATTATGCTTACTAATATGCGTCCCGCATTTTGAACCATCGTTATAGAGTAAGTTCTAATCGTTATCGTAATACAAAAATCAGACACCTTGTTTGCTTAATGTTTAGAATTAGACGTTGTGTCAATACAACATTCATAACCACTGAAACCTGAGAGCAAACGCTTGAAATTTCCACTTGGGAATTAGAAAGGGAAACACAATACTCCCTGGCCAAAAACCCACCACTCGATTTCCTAACGATGATTACTGTCTCACCGGCGGCTAACCTCTAACAACTTTCCTTCAACTCATCTCATCATCTTATAAATGATGTTTTTGTCTTCGTTTTACCGCAGTTCATCAGGCGGGCAGACAGTTTTCATGACTTAAAGATTCTGCTTGCGACCGAAGAGAGCACTTTAAGGATTAATGTGAGGGTTATAGGATGAGGAGAGACATGTATTTTAAGAAAAGCGACAACCAACATCTTCCCGCCGACGTGGTTTAAGATATCAAAAGAGAAATATGACCATAGAATATTTCTTTAGATTAGCATGACTAAAGGGAGATCAGATATGCTGTTCTTGTGAAATAAAGAAGAAAAGTGTCCCTTTGTTGAAAAATTGTTACGACGCTCACTATTTAAAAAGATCGAACAGATTCCCCCCACCCACTTATATCCTCTAGAAGCTATTATGTGCATTAAATGGATATGCGCTCAGACAATATGCAATAATCGATGGCTTCCACAGAGAACTTTGACGATCAAAGCTTTAGAAGACTTCGATTTCAAATGTTGTCTTAACGTTGAATGTTTGCAACCGTACCCCTTTCCACACTGTGAAAAAATTGGGCAATATTTTTGCCCAACGTTGTGCCAATAGTCAACCCCACCATCTATTGGGCAATATTTTGCCCAGTGGTATTGGTAAACGTAAGTACCCTATTGCAGTCAACTCCCAACTAGGAAGAAAAATTAGGCAGTTTTGTTGGCTTAACTTCTTCATATTTTTCTACATGATACTGGTTGGTGTCCATTAAAACAAACACCCAAATTCAGGTCAGCTAGGTCCCATTTAACGAAGCTTGTCATCAGTGACAAATAACAGTTTGTGTTGTAAGCTAGTGAAATCCTTGCTTCTGATTGGTTATTAGCAGATTTGTCACTGATTTTTGTCGTTTGTCATTGAAAAAAGGCTTTGTGAAACGGGTCCCAGATATGATAAATCCCGAATCTGCTGAGTAGTTTTAGGCCTCTGAATAAATATATTATGGAGAGCCAACTGTCTACCTCTTTATCACGTACACATTATGAACATGATCACAAGTTTTTTCAACAACAAACAAAAATCAACCTTTAATAGACACTTTCAATACCCTCGTTTGTCCTCTCTTGAATAAGCGAAAACTTTCAAAAACATCTTACGTAATCCGAACTTGGTTTGGACAGTGAATATAATAGTGTATTCAAATGGTCTAGTTGTTGAATCCTGCAAAAATTGTCGATTCTCCTTATTTCACTAAAATAATGAACAAGCAAAATTAGTCATTTCATGACTGTAATGATTAACTTAATTCGTTCAATGAGAGCAATCTGAGTAGAAGATTTTCACTTGATGCTCTTTAAAGTCAGTGGATTAAATTAATCGATGCTTAAATTAATACGCCTTTATATATCGATCAATTAATTTATCCTGCTAATACACACATTTAAATGGTTAGGCAAAGAGTAATTGGTGACTTAAGGATGCTATCAGATTGTCTGTAAATGTGGCATCTCCCATATGTGAAAGTCACTTTCAACTTCACTCTTATTCACCTCACGTTTTATCTTCACATACCAATGGCTCATCTAAATGGTTCGGTATTGAACAGTTGGTGGCTTAAGGACAATTTCAGATTGTCTGTGAATTCGTCATCTCATCTCCCATATGTGAAAGTCACATTCAACTTCACTCTTATTCACCTCACGTTTTCGCTTCAACTTATACCCAAGCATGTCTCACTTTTGATCCCTTGATATTCAGAGGTGCTGAACTTCAAGCTGAAGATATCCTTACGGGGAAGAAGTAGGGATCGCATTCTCATCTCGTTGCCATGACAACCGTGACAACCAGCATTTATATTCTCCTTGATTCGAAATTAAATGTGAGCCTTAGAGACGTTGTATTCCCCAGAAAGAGATATACATTTAGAAACCATTCCCACAGTACATAAATTTGCTTAATTCCTCGACTATTTTTTCTCCGTTAGATCCGCTAAATCAGAGACGAGATATCTATAGTCTGTACTGAAAAACAAAAAGAACTCCCTATTTTAAGATACCCATTTATAATTTTTCTCTTTAGGCAATATTTGTAAATTTATCTCGGTACCCTATCTTTGCGTCTGTCTTTGTCGTTATTTTTATTCCGACTTGAAATATAGTCCTTCTTTCGATTTTAATAGCGCTATTATTGTTTGCTATTTTTTTTTAATAAATCGTGAAGCAATCCATATTTTTCGGGTTTCACACAGTCATTTTCCAAGAAAAAGTTTAATCAAATTAAAAGGATAAATAAATAAAATAACGGAAGGTATGCGAGACATGATTAAAACCACACAGTTCATAACGAGTACAAATGTACATATCAATTTTATCTGCACTGTTATCAAAATGATTTATTACCCTGTTTACATGATTTTCTATAGCTGTTGTTGTTGTCGTTCCTATTATAATGGTATACAACGTTCGCTACTGACGCCTTAATCGGATGTGGCTTTAGAAGGTGCCTTGATGGATAAGAAACCCATCCATGTTTCCTTGTTTACAAAGTTATGAAATATCATAAAGATATGGACAATAATATATATAATTTTTTACTTCAGTATATATATTTTTATTTTGACTGTATTTAAAGAAAGAATACGAAATTTGGTTCGCATCTATTCTTTAAAACAAAGAAAAAATGTTATTTAGTTTTTTAGTTAAAATTCTTTTTTGCTTTTTGGCCGCACATACTGAATAGGGGATTTTAAACTACGAAGACCCATACTCTTGGATCTTTATGAATAGATCTTTAATTCTAACATGGTTGTAGATATGCACCAACCCTTAACGGTTATGGATTTAGCAATAGTTACAAAGGTTTTTTTCTATATTTTGTGTGTGTGCGTGTGTGTGTGTGGGGGGGGGGGGGTGTTATACAGAGAGTAGATAATTATACAGGTACTTTTTATGCCAGTTAGGCCCATCATGTTTTAAAGGCGGTCGATTTAAAAAAAAAAATCAACAGCTAGTCTACTTGGCATTACGACCCGATTGATTTCAAGCTATTCCAAACGGTTTTTATGACTTATTTTTCGGGCGATCTGAACTTGATTAGCACTGTATAATAAAATTGCTTCAAACACAATAAAAGCGTTTTTTCTCCCTCTAACCCTGCAATAAAACCGAGTTTGAATACAGTCAACACCATTTCGACCACTTACTACATGTACTACAAACTATGAGGCCTTTTTGCTACAATACTTCAGATGGTCAACAAGTTGCGGAAATGTTGATTACGTTTGTATGATAAGGATATTGGATATTAGACAGATTCAGTAACCTGCCCTACTTCCACACTACTTGTTGTCCTACCGCGAGTCAAGACGAATAAACAGGTGTTGTTTTTACCGCCCGAGGGGGATATCGCTAAGAAATGCAATACCCTGCTTTTCTATGACTTTGGAACAAGGGACGAGTAATCTGAAAATCTTAATGAAATTGTGACGTAAATCAATTACAGATGTCTCAATTTAACAGTAACACAGTTATGACGACATTTTAGAAAACGTTTGAACCTGACCTACATGTTACCACTGTAAGTTTACCCGGAGACAACTTTTCCTTTTACAAGTTTGAAAGCAAGGAAAGTCAAAGAAATACGCAGGTTATGATAATTCGCTTCCTATAAAGGTTTGCTTCAGAACGTGATCGTAACCATGATACAAAATTTAAAACGGAGTTATGCTGCATGTACTGATATAAATAAGTTCAGTGGAGAGTATTACAATTCATGTATTGAAATGATGCGGTGTTTGATATAATATCATGTACTAAATAAGCTCAATAATACAAAACAACTCAAACAAGAAAGCAAAACAAAAACTTACAAAAACTAGATGGAATTCGACTGCGCGCAGTCGAAAATGATGCCTCCGTCATAGAGCAATTTTACAAACCAAAACGGAAGAAATTTTTCAAATTCAAGTTCAATTGTAATCCATTAACATGTTCTCAGAATATCGTGATTACAAGCAATTTCTCATATACATATATCGTCGCTGTTTTCACGAAGTGACGGTAGTGAAAAAAAATTGCATTCACTTTGCGTTACGATTATTCTCACTACCGTCACTTCGTGAAAACAAGGACGATATGACCCTTGATCTTTGACCTCATGACCCTAAAATCTACTCAGTTCATTTGCTCTGCAAGATTTCCTGAGTTAAATAGTAATCCATCTGTCAGTTCTAATGAGAATGCGTCCACAAGCTATTTTTGCATACATAATGAGCCCATGACCTTTGATCTTATGAACCATTCATTGGCTCTGCAAGATACATAAATGATCTAAGTTTGGCAGGAATCCATCAATCTGTTCTAATGATAATACGATCACAAGCTATTTTTGCATACATAATGAGCCGCATGACCTTGACCTTTACCTCATGACCCCAAAATCTAATCAGTTCATCAGCTCTGCAAGTAACATACATGACCTAAGTTTGGCAGGAATCCATCAATCGGTTCTTGAGATAAGGCGATCACGAGCTGTTTTTGCATACACAATGTGCGCTGTGACCTTTGACCTCGTGACCCCAAAATCTAATCAGTTCATTGGCTTTGCAAGATACATACATGACCAAAGTTTGGCAGGAATCCATCAATCGGTTCTTCAGATAACGCGATCACAAGCTGTTTTTGCATACATAATGAGCCCTGTGACCTTTGACCTCGTGACCCCAAAATCTAATCAGTTCATCAGCTCTGCAAGATACATACATGACCAAAGTTTGGCAGGAATCCATCAATCGGTTGTTCAGATAACGCGATCACAAGCTGTTTTTGCATACATAATGAGCCCTGTGACCTTTGACCTTTGACCTACGTGCTCCAAAATGTAATCAGATTGTTTTCCTATAGTGATACACACTATCACTAAGTTTGAAGTTTAAATCTCCAGTGGTTCTTGAGATATCATGATAACAATCTCAATGTATGGAATTTCATAAGTTGACCTCTGTGACCCTTGACCTTTGACATACGTGCTCCAAAATCTAATCAGATCGTCTTCATATGGTGATACATACTATCCTTAAGTTTGAAGTTTAAATCTCAAATGGTTCTTGAGATATCGCGCTAACAAACTCAATACAAGGAATTTCATAAGTTGACCTGTGACCTGTGACCTTTGACCTACGTACTCCAAAATCTAATCAGATCGTCTTCCTATGGTGATAAATACTATTCCCGAGTCTTAAGTTTAAATCTTAAATGGTTCTTGAGATATTGTGATAACGGTCAAACGGGACGTACGGACGGACGTACGGACGGACAACCCGAAAACATGATGCCTCCGGCACCACCTTCGGTGGCGGAGGCATAAAAACAATCAGAAATACAACAATATGAGCAAAAAGGGCTAAACCAAGCAGCTATCCTTGCATTATTGTGTCAGATAGTAGGCCAGTAGTACAAACCAGATTTAAGAGTCGAATTGCCGTCAAAAAGTGACTATAGACATCCGCAGGAAACAGACGAATAGATGAGCTCGACCATGTTCGGCATCCAAACATCCTGGACTCGATCAAAACGAGATTGCTTTTTTTGAGGAGTTGTTGTTTTGAAACTTTGTATTCTCGAAAAACGAGCGAAAACAATTCTAAATAGAAAGTACGTGTTACTGAGATGGTCCTTTCTCGAATAATTAAATACAGCGATCGATTTGTATGGTCAATCCAAAACGTTCGTGGACATATTTGGTTTTAATGAGGACTATAAATAACCGGGCATTACGAAACAGTCAAACTTGTCCGACTAGGAAAAAACTAGAAAAACCCTGAACAAATCAACAAAGCAAAAGCAAACAAATTAACAAAACGAAACCAGGCAAAACACCAAACCAAAATCATTAACCAAAACTAAACCCCAAACCAGAAGCAAGCAAGCAAACAAACAAAACACTAAAGTTAAAACAGAAAAACAATGACAGAAACGAATTATATTGTTAACAATGTAGTCAAGCTCGGAACAGCGGAAATATCTACAGAAGATGTAGAACAACTTTCATTTTGAAGTTGTTCAACGATTTTGATAAATCCTATGAAACACACTCTTTATATTGGTGCTACATATACATGTACTTAAAAAAGTATCTTGGGAAGTCGTAGCTAATTACCATGCACCCCTACCTCCCCCCCCACCCCCCCCCCCTTGATTAGGGTCTGCATGGTTAAAGTAGTTATTATGCAAGAAACACGCACGCGTTTTACCAAGGAGATAAGACTCCGTAACTATACGCACTGTCAAAGTATGCTTTTGGAAAGCGGGTTTGTGAAACCTGAGGAAATGTTTTCCTCTCTACAATGGGGAATATGATATGAGCAGTTGATTTCTAAAAGCTGGGTTCATACAACATGACGACATGTGTAAGGTCGAGAAAACTGTAAAAGCGGAGACATTTACAGAGAGACTTCCAAGTCTATTTTGCGCTTAAAATGTCAATCTTTATTATCATTATTATCATTATATTAGAAAGAAAAAGAAAAGCTGATTGTTATAGTTGAGTCAGCAAATGGATTTTGAGAGAATAATCACACAAGTATTATTATTACGACAGACGAAACATGTCCTGTCATTCATACAACCAGGGTTTCAAGAAAATTTGGCGTTGTCTTTGTAAATCTATTTTAATCAAAACATGACCATAATTATTGTACCCAGCGAGGGGGTCTAGACATTGGAGAGGCACTGGCATCATGGCGGTTGCGTTACTATGTGTGTGCGTGTGTGTGCGCGTGTGTATGCGTATAGTGGTGGTGGTTATTTTACCTGACTGCTAAGAAAGCATAGAGGCTTGTACGTAAGCAACCAGACGGCTGACGGCTTTAGGTCCTCTCCGAGAGACCTGGTAATGCGGACTAATCACTATGAACATGACAAAGAAAGGACAAAATATACAGTTCCTCATTCTATCCTCAACGATTGCTGTGGTAGACAAAGGAACATCCCTTCACTGCTTTTATGTAAAAATGTGTAGAACAGGTGTCACTTGCATATTCACCTGTTCTACACATTTTTTTACATAATAGCAGTGAAGGGATGTTCTTTGTCTACCACAGCAATTGTTGAGGGTAGAATGAGGAACTGTATATTTTGTCCTCTTTCTTTGTCCGTCATATTCATAGTGAATGCCTTACCAAAGGGCACTAGCGCATCGACTTGGTGTCGAACCCGGAACACCGGATTACGAGACCACTGCTCTACCAACTGAGCTATCGCGCCTCATGTGTGTGTGTGTGTGTGTGTGTTGGAGGATGGCGTCACCGGTCACCGGTCTTTCTCGCTGAATGAAATATAAATCAATAAGGTAAGCAACCCGGGAAATGATGTGGAAGAGGGTCGTGATGCCTTTTTTCTTTTTGTATACGTTTCATTTCCCCTTGTCCCCTCCCCATTCTATCCTTTTCTATTATCTTTCCGTTTCCCCTTTTCACGATTGGATGGGAGACACATGCCCCCCTCTGTCGTAGCTGCACCGCTGATCACCACCAATCTGTCTCACCCCCATATTGACTCTTGTGTTGTTGCCCACGGTCATTCATATTTGTTGTAAACATGTCTCCCCCTGGTGTAAACACGGTGTTGATGCATGTGCCTGGAAGAACTCTCTTGCCACTCTCCAAAGTTCAAACTAGGAGCGTGCTTACATCCTTTCTTCCCCCATCGACCACATCTTCAGACGGCATGGATTTCGGCCAGGGTCGGGCCGGAGCACGTGGGGATGCTTTCCAGGCATCCCCAGGCATCTAGCGGTAGAGCAAGTGCTATAGGATGGGGAAGGAGGGACTCGCACTTCACCAAATTGATTGTAAAGAAATTGTTTAAATATGCAACGTTATCAGCCATGAAGTAAATCAAAATCTACCCCGAAAAATAAAGAGAGGGAGTGGTTAATAAAATAGAAAGAAATTAGAAGTAACTTATATCTCACTAAGGGTGGGTTAGTTAAAGGGGGGAATGGAAGCATAGTTGTTTATTGTTGTCGAGGAAAGGCGTCAAATAGAAAAGCTGTACTTACAAAAACGAACTACAAAGCAAATGTTACTTTTGCAAAAGGCCGAAAAAGGATCAAGCTCCACCAGTATGATGGAAAAATCAACGAAAAATCAAGTCTCACTTTGAGAAAGTAGGGAACAGGAGAGCGGGTAGGTGAAAATAAAAGATTGCAACAGACCCCACTCCCATCCCCTCCCTTGCATACAAATCTAGAGACACCGCGGTTCCTTGGAATCAAGCAGCCATATGGCTGGAGGTATAGGGAGTGTTTTTTGCGACTTTTCCTGCTAGCCCGGTCGATTCAGACTCACTCACGAAGCAAGAAAATCAGTTTAAAGGGTGGCGACGATATCCCGGATAGGGCAACGCTTACCATTGAGTTCGATTTTCCTCTGAAAGCGATGTGAGATGCGAGCGTTGTTTGTTACAGAAGTGGCAATACAAACCTGATATATATCAATCAATATATGGGACTGAGGTGGAAAACACTTCTATCTCCCTGATAGAGAATGTTTTCGTAACCAGAGAAAGTACTTGGACTGGCAGTGGATATTTCTTGTGGTATAATTGCAAGATCTTGTCTACGATACTGGTATTTTTGTCATCAATATAATGAGGCCAAGCATCGTGTTACAATAGGTTGCGTAATTTCTTATGTTTACAAAAATGAATAAACTTTACACTCTAATGTAAATAAGTAAGCATTGGGCAGCTCTGGACAGATTTCGCTTTCTAAGGCCAAGTAACATTGATCTCAAGTTTGTAGTCCGGATTTCTTTTTTTTTAATATTTTTTTTTAATGAAGGAGGGAAGGAGGTCGATTTATTTGATAATCAATTTTTTGTTTCCTATAAAATTAAAGATGCCATTGGGTTAATTTCAAAACATTAAAACAAAAACATTGATTTGGATTGTATTGGCTGACTACAGAGGCACAAAACAATGTGAAATTGCTTTGTAATTATTAGGGATTTTTTTAAACCAATTGTATTGATGTTGCCAGATACTTATTTTATTAATAAAAACATAAAGATTAGGACGAGCCGAAAAGAGGAAGGGGGAGGGGGACGAAAAACGCAGAATCAAGTTTAATTGGCCCCAAACAGTCAATATCATGGAAACAATGACAACTTAATGGAAAATCTAATAAAAACAACCTAAATTGCATTTCATGAAACGTGCGCGTCACTCCAATTCCGAGATTAATTCGCTGAGCACATTCTCTGAAAAGCAGCACGAGGTAGTGTCAATAAGCTTTAAATAGATACGATAGGAACACACTGCGTCAGCCTTTTCTCCTTCAATAAACATTGATGTTCTTTTCTCCGACTCTAATTGAATCGACTTATTAAAGGGATCCGATTCTGAAACAAAATTATGGATTTAGCTCATGCTGCAATGATAATTATAAACATTTAGGTCAGTCAGGAACTCCATGACTTTTACAAGCCGATCGCCTGTCTGATTTTCAAGATATTTATGATTGGAATTACAATTTTTGAAAACCGTTTGCCAAACGGTTTTCATAACACTACAGTCTATTGGGGAAAACGAGTATGGCAAAACCGGTCACTCAAAGATTTTTACTTTTTTGAGGCACTTCTCGATCATTTTGAAGCGCGATTTTGTTAGGGCTTCAATGTTACACCATATCACAGACACCGATAACACGTAGGGCCGTGCATCTCAGATTTAACATTGTTAAACGATCCCTTTAAGGAGGTAAAGCTTTTCATAAACACCATCACACCCACCATTACTCCACCACGTTACACAAACTCAAAACCTTAATCAAAACGAATCTTTGGCATAATCTAAATAGAAAATTGCCCTTTGCTCAGCCGTTATTGTCTCTGTCAACATTCGGTGCTCATCACGCCTGCACAAGCTCTCTCGACCAGGAAAGGTAAAGATCTAAATTTGGCGTTAATGCGCTGTCCTACTTTTTCATCACGTGACACAATACTACGTGATGTGCCGCTTTTGAAAGGAGGCACGCGTTTCTACGACTCCTCCTTTTTTTGTTAACACCCACCCACATTGGATTTCTTGTTTATGAATGACTTTCAAAGTTTAAAGGGAATTTCGACAAATTTTGTTGTGGTCGTTTGAGATTCACCTTAGGCTTCCATGTTTTTTTTCTTCTACGAAGTAAATTCATTCGCATGAGCTTTCCTATACTGCATTGACGACTCTAAATATAGATAGATGCTTTGTTAGTAAACCCCATTTCATTAAAGCTACAATGTCCCTTTTGCAGGCCAGAAAATGAAAAGGTTAAATTCCCACGGCATTTGAAAGATAATACTAGTTAAGAACTTCCTTAAAAAAAGGACGTCTTGAAAATGTCTTTAAGTGGGAAAATAACGACTATTAGTTCTTAAACCGACTTAGGAGCTATATAACAAGTAAGTATTAGTCTGATTTTTCAGATAATTGTACCGAATAGTCGTACGTTTTTTTGCTGCACAAAAATTCATTCACTTAATTTTGGCCATTACAAGAAGTGGGTTATTGATGTAGACAAATGCTCATGTACCCTTTGCAGCTCATTTTATGTATGTTATTATCAAATAAGGAAAAAAAGCCAGTCAGTCACTCAATAGTGTCTGGCAGTGAAGTCTAGCAAGTAAACGGGTTTCCTTCCATAATTTAAATATTAGGACACTGCTAACGTTCTAATTTCACAGATAGGACATACACAGATATGACATATTCGTAATTCCTGCAAAGTTCTACAGAATTTGATGTTGGCTGCAAGAGGGACATAGAATCTTTAATGTAGTTATTATGTCATAATTTCAATCTTGCAATGTCCCGAGTTATTCAAGTAAGGTGAGAATTAGTGAAATTCCTCTCACAAACTTTTGGCTAGTCATAGAACCATTGTTTATTTAAGAAATTATGCATAGAATGAGTAAAATGTATTTTACCTTAACAATAACACATTTCGATAGAAGGTTAAGGGCATTTGTATACTTTTTCAGTTCATATAGTCTCAGACAATACATTTCTTCTTCCAGTTGAGTTCCGGTCTCTAAAATAGAGTATTTTAAGTATACTTTGTGCGGTGCTTTTGTGGCCTGTACAGGGTGCGGCTGCGAAACTGTCCTTCTAATAAAAGTTGAATTGTTGATTTGATTTTCGTTCCCTGCTAATATTTTGCTCCATAAGAATGATAGCGAATTTTGTTGAATTATGGAAATTGACTTTGCAAGGAACGGACTCTAACAATATCCAAAATAAGTTGATATGAAGTTACCTAACATTTTATTTTCTCCAAATAAGCCTGATGTTTTCAAGATCTACTTCATGATTTGATGACATAAGGAATTTTATCGTCGGCTAAAGCTGACTTGAATGGCGTCACGTAATTGTTGCAGAGTCGACCTACATTTTTTTCTTCTCGAGTAAGCCTGATGCCTTCAAGGACTACTTAAGGGTGTGACCTGGTGATGACATAAGATAGTTTATCGTTACTTAACCTGACTTGTTGCTAAACCTGACTTGTATTGCGTCACGTAATGAGTGTTGCAGAGTCGACCTACATCTTACTATTCATTTTGATGATGTAGATAATTCCGTATCGGAGATTTTTTTTCTTTTAGTTGTTACCGCCGTCTCGCTTAATCCCTAAAAATACTTAACGTAATAAATCATTTCCTTTCATGCTATCTGTCTTGGGAACCGCTCAGTTTATCTCAATGATTATTTTATGACGAGTGTTAAACAAGTGGCGGCCTATTATTTAAAGGGCCACTCTAACCAAAAACGGGATAAAATGAAAAAAGGACACGTTGAATAATTTTTGACGGAGATTCCGAACATGACAATGATTTTTCTTAGAAATCATCAAAATCTAGCTTTACAAATGACGACTGTGAACGCTCAGTAAGAAGCCCAGTTTCGGTGATGACGCATTTGACGTCACTGCAGGCGCCTGTCCGGTGAAAATGAGGGTGATTTAGGCATTAAAATGTCTTTAAAAAGGCAAACTATGATATTAATTGAAAAAAGACATTTATCCGAGAAATAATATGCACTTGATAATCCCAGTACGTTTCTGGCAATTTCGTCATTCCTTATTATGATATTATCAAATAGGACATGCCCGCAATGACAAATGCGTCATCAAGCCACGTGGCCGTATTACCTTTTTTCGAGGGGCGTAGCCCAGCAAGCGTGAGAACTGTGAAAATGGATGGTTATTATAAAAATTTTGGTCAATTTAGAGATTTTCTGAAAAATCAGAGGCTGGAATATTAATAAGTAAAGGTGTATTCATGTTTTGAAAGGCTATGTTAGTTGGGTTATAGTGGCCCTTTACTTTTTTTTTTCTCTCTCTTTATTTCATTTGTTCTTAACCTCCCACCACGTTTGTCAACTATTTATTTCTTTACACTTTTTAAAAAATAAAAAATCCCCTTGAGCCTCTTTCTCTGATCCCAATTTGATTCTACCGCACCCCATCATTCTTTGGCAATTTTACTTTTCTTCTTTTTGTTTGCAACCCATCTGTATTCGGTGATTTTGTTGATTTTTATTCTCAATTAATGATTCTAAAGATCATAAGGCAAGTAAAGTTTATTGATATAAAAGCAATAGTTGAACAGTTCGACTGTTGCTTTTGGAATTCTTTGCGCCATCAGATTATGGCATGCAGGGTCCACACAAGCATGTTAACTGTTTCGATAATGATTCTATGGACATGAAGAAACTCATGTTATAAAAAGCGGTTTATCGGAAAGGTACAGCGTTTAAAAAAAAAAAGGGAGGGGGGGGGGGGGGAGGTAAACTCAAAATAATGAACTCAAAATACAATTTAAGACAAGACTCTGGTTGCCACGGACTCAGAGAATCGACCTCTATTTGCGTTCTAATGTTTTTGTGTACATGCAGTTTTAAGATCTTATTCATACTTTATTAGTTCAAAATATCAAATGTAAAAAAATATTTATTTTTTTCTAGATTATTTGTTTCAGACTTCATTTGACACCGGTATCTCTCTTTTCACCGTTTTTCGTGTTTGGCATGGTAACTATGTAATGTAAGTAAATCAGCATCCTGATCACGCAATCTCTATCACCATAAATGTGCTTTGTGCTGGCATCTTTTTGAATGAAAGCGTTGACGTCATGTTCGTGCCATATTTAATCACGTACCCTAGGCCTTCATTTACGGGTGCAGGTTGAAGAGGATTGGAGATGACGATGGGGGTACTTATGAGAGAAAGACGTGCAGGGATCACCTTGACTCTTCAAAAGGGACATGGCACCGTCGGACATTGTCGAGCATTGATGACGTCGAAAAGTCAAGAGTCGGAGAGGGTAAAGAGTCAATTGCTGGGGTGAGACATTGCCCAAAGTTATCTTGGACAGAGTGGTGGATGGTTGAAGAGGAGAGGTGCTGGACCATAATGAATGGGGAGGTAGTGAAGGGCATAGTGTTGTGGTGGTGGTGGTGGTAGAGGTCGGGGATAGTGGTAGGTGGTCATGCTGGTGGTGGTGACAGCAGCGGCTACAGCCTACGAGACCGGCAGTGTTGGTCTCGTGGGTCCACATAAGCCCCCTTTTCAGAGGAGCCGGTTCACTCGACCGATGGCCCACGAGACCGACATCCCACAAGACCTCATTTTCTTTCTTTCCTCATTTCTTTGTTTTGTAGGTCTCAGAGGCTGTAGATGTCGTGGTCCGTCGGTCTCATAGACCTTCATCGTTATCGGTCTCGAGGGCTGTAGGTCTACATGGATGACTCCGCTGGTGGATGAGAGGCTAGGTTTTCCGCCTCTCTGTCTGTCTCTCTCTTTAAGTTACTTGATTGAAAATCCCCCAAAATATATACCATTTTGGTCTTATCAAAGGAAACAAAGTTATACCAAATAACTTTTGTGTTTCGAATTGAATTGTATCACAACTTCCTTTGCCATCGTAAATTAGAACCTAACAAAATAATATCAATATATAAATATAATGGGCCTTCTGCCCTAAAATTTACGCACTACAATGTATATCTTGATCTTTTGATATTTGTTATTGAAAAAATAAAACTCTTCTATCAGCCCATTCCCCTGTCTCAACCTTTCTCTCTCTCTCTCTCTCTCTTTTCTCCTCCAGGGATGCCAGTTAAAACTGACCAGAGGGCCTGAAAATCACCTAGAATGAGCTATTTTGTACACACAAAAAACCCTTAACAATGGCCTGAAAACCGGGCATCCCTGCCCCTCCATATCTAGCTCTCCAGTTAATTCTTTCCAAATCTATCTCCAATAATTCTCTCTCTATCCCACGCTTGACTTTATACGGACAAAATGAGATTTTATAGAAGATTGATTACATGAGAGGGTGATATGGTATTAAATGTCATGAAACGACTTCAGGTGCAAATCGCATCACGATATTACCAACTTGAAATTGAAACCCAGGTGTGACCCAAGTGACCGACTTTGTTTTCAGAATCGATTGGTCATGCTTTAAGAGTTGACCGACTATAGGCCATTATCATTCAAGTGATGGCAAAAGCTATCCCACCTTTAACGAGCTTCGCTGAGCTTCATCTATTTTTACGATGCCCTAGTTTACCTCAAATAGTTTACCTCAAATAGGTTGGTGGATAAGATGAAGAAAACTTCATTTATTGGGAAATCAATACGTTGATATAGGTATCTATTACCAAGAGACAAGGAATTAAATGACCGGTGGTGATTATAATCCTATTCCCTCTGGTAAACAGATTGGTGAATGGAGATATAGAGTATGCTTAATCTAATGTTAATTGAAATGATCTAGCTCATTTGATTGCCGTCTGTCGTTTCAGTTGATGCAATTAACCCCAGACGTTCCTTATCATACGAATCATTTGACTTTTATTTGAACTCTATGGACCATGCGCTATTAAAGGGGGTGTAGCATGACGAGACTATGTGTCTTTCCTGTGGCCCGACTCGGGATCATACGACTACGGACGACGCGATACGCGAAACCGAAGCGTGAGGAGAAGTTCGGTCTGTTTCGCGAAAGCTAGCGCGCTGACCGTTAATCAAGTCCATTCGTTTACGTGCAGTTGTCCAAAAGAAGTCGTAGATGGCGTTAACCAGCTACATCCCCTTTAAGTATATGAAACATAATACAGGCCAGTGTTTTTCATTGGTCTATGTCTATAACCATGAACAAAAAAGGTAAAAGAGTATCTAGAAATGATATACAGTGTATGCAAAATATAAGTGTCCTCAATATTGGAGAAAGTCGTCGCATCGTATTTCATTCTGTTTGTTTACGACAAAAAGGGTATTTCAAAAATATATCATAAATCCCACATAACCACTTGAGGATCACCAATGACCACGGATGTACCGTAGCCTGACCGATAAGATAAAAAAAATTGAAGATCTATGCACATACATGTATAAATAATCCATCCTCATAAATCACTATGGCTTCATTTGCTAAAAGGTTTCAAGATTTATTTTTCCTGCCAGGCACTTTGTGTATGTTGTGTTCTTTATATTAAAGAAAAAAGAGAAAGAGAAGAAGAACAAAATCGGGAGAATAAAACTCGAGGGGCATTACGATTCCGGTGTCTTATGCTCTGTATTATTCAGCTTAACAATTACAAAACATTTCCTTTAGTTGTGATCATAATAATCACATTTACATTTATTCATACCCCAAGTTTACGACGACGTTTGCAAATGTTTTTTTTCCTTCATGCCTTTAAGAATAAAATGAATTAGTATTCCTAAAGTGAATAGGAACCCATATTAAGTAAGACTTGGGCAGAAAATAAAACATCCTCAATCATTGTCTTTCCACCCATTTAATGATGAGAGGCACATGACTAATGTCGTCATCATTTTAATTCCTTATTAAGAAAGGGTCTACTAAATGTGGATATATATATAGCACCCGACCAGGTATTAAATCCAAATATTTCTATTTATGTTCTTAAATGGTGTGTATTGACTTGCTGAAGAATACACCTGTGAAGATCAATTCATCAGACTGTCTTTTAGTCCGTGTCATCCCTCAATAAAATGACTCCACATTGATCGGAGGCTATAAAGATCCCTGCGGTTCAAAACTCATCTCTTGAGAAAGTGAATTTCCTTTTTAAGATGACCATTAATTTTGCCAGATGCACTTTGCCAATAATACGCCTCTCCTTATTCACTTGATGTACAGCTGCAATATTTCCTGGTTTTACGGACCGGCGTGGGCGAAAGTATTTTTTATTTTCTTTTACTTTCGAGTATGATGGGGTTGAACCGAGAGCCTTGATTATTTACAAATGAATAAATGCGTCACAAAATTTTCATATCATCTTTATTAACCTATTATCCTTTCAAAAAGCGAAAGTAGATAATTCAGAAAGTGGGCCAAAGTGATCATACATAAACTAATAAATAAAATGAATTTATGGAAGCAACAGAGGAAAACGAGATCCCCTCATGCGATATTTGGGTACATAAAAAGAAACAACATCGCCCAACGCAATCACCAACGAAATTTTCTACCTCTGCTATTTACTTTTTGAACCCAGCCATTTTAATCTCTTACAATAACAAAACAAGAAATTGATTTCACGTTTGGGTGAAATTAACTAAAATAGTAGGCATTGGATTTCGACCAAATTTAGTTTTTTTTTTGTTGAAATAGTCGTTTTTTCAAGTATTCATAGACTTCTCTTGTGCGTCGTTCAAATGACTTGAGTGAAACCCGAGCCTGAGCTTTAGAAGCGCAACCCGAGAACGAGACTTCGAGATTGAGGAAAAACACTTTCACAGGAGAATCACAAATCGATCAGTCAGGCGCATGCATGTGCCTGAGAAGTGAAAGATAAATCTTCTTATTGAGAGTGGATTAGCACACACTAGGTGTAGCTCTCCACAGGGCTCTTAATATTTGCTATTTTCATTGTATTAATGTATCGCTTGTATCTGTACTTGTTATCATTTGCTTAAGCTAGTTGTCTAGATACAGCTAGACCTTTTTCAGGGCGTTTATGCTTGTTTTTAGGTATCTTAAGTTAATACAATTTTTGGCAACATTACCTATCTTAGTCAAGGCAAGAAGCTATGGCTGCCTGCACATTGTAAGTACATGTACTATGTTGTCTATGTGTAATGTAAGTCTTTGTATGTGTTAAGTACATGCACTGTACCAGAACTTTCACACAATGGGATTCTTTCATCTGTGCCTGCTTGTTGCTGTGTGTCTACATATTTGCCTGAATGGACCTACATGTAAGCACTACAATGGAAAGCCATCTGGTCATCCTCTTGTTCAGCAACCTTACACTAGAAAGCAATTTCTACAAAGAAGGGTCTCCTACAGCTCGAACTGTGATGCCACCTTTCAGGTCGAGTTATTACAAAATGGAGACATTGAGCCAAATCCTGGTCCTGACAGGCAACCGTCTGCGACATCACACATCACTGGAACTGGCGATGTTCGTTCCCCTGAGATCCCTTCTAAACTTAAAGTGAAGTATACTTCAATGGAGCTTCTACAATGGAAAGATTGTAAGTTACCAATATCTCGTTGTGTACTTAAGACCATCAGATATCTTGGAATTTATAAGCGTAAAAAGAAAACCAGAAGGGGAACGCATGGCAGTCTTCATAAGAAGACTTCTTATTGTGAACATTACTCCATTCCTGTTATTATTCAGCCACGTACGGGCCTACAGGCCCAGTCACAGAGTGAAGTTTGCTTGAATCAACGACAAATTATTCAAGCAAACTTGACTGTTGTGAAAACTGTTCCTCATTTTACTAAGCTGTGTACCTTAAACATGAGATCTGTCAGGAATAAAATGTCAGCATTCACTGACTTTGTTATTGAGAATGACTTTGACATAATAGCTATTTGTGAAACGTGGTTGAGAGATGGTGACAACGCTGTTATTAGCAGAATTACTCCTGATGGTTACAGCTTTCAACATAGACCTAGGGAGGAGAAGGCTGGAGGAGGAGTTGGTCTCTTGTTTAAATCATCTTTGTCCATAACTGTTCAGCAGGTTACACCGTACAGGTCCTTTGAATGTCTTCATGTACTGGTTACAAGTGACTCCCGTTCAGTTAGGCTCATCATCGTTTATCGTCCAGAAGTTTCTGATAACCAAGGGCGTCACCTACCATTTGGCATATTCCTTGATGAGTTCGGCATGATGTTAGATACATACCATCTTGGCTCTTCTGAAGTCTTGTGCACAGGAGATTTCAATATTTGGGTTGATGATGAAACTAACAGAAACGCAAGGCAGTTTCGTGATCTGTTGTCTATGTATGGGATGAAGCAACATGTTCTGGAATCGACACATCGCTGCGGACACACATTGGATCTTTTTATATCTCGAGAATCAGGAAATGTTCTCTCAGATGTCGCCATTCTACCTGGACTGTCAGATCATTTTGCAATCCAGTGCAACCTACTTCTAAGGAAACCTAAATCCATTCGTAAGTCCATTGTCACTCGTAACTTAAAATTAATGGATCGTCAGGAGTTTCAAACTGGTGTCCATGCAGCGTTATCTTCCATCGATTTTAATCATGATACTGTTGATTCATGTGTTGCACAGTACGAGAACTCTCTCCACTGTTTACTTGATAAACTTGCTCCAAAGAAGACTCGAATTATTGTTATCAAACCTCAGTCACCATGGATGACTGATGACATTCGTAGCGCAAGACGCCTTCGACGGAGACTTGAGCGGCGTTGGAGGTCTTCTAGAATCCCTGCCGACCGCATTCTCTACATGGAGCAGAAGCAACATGTGTCTCATCTTATAGACCAAGCACAGAAACAGTACTATTCTTCTTCCATTGCTGATTGTTCAGGAGACCAGAAACGTCTGTTTAGGATTATTAATAAGTTATTAGACAGGAAGAAGGATCCATTATATCCCAACACTGATAATGATCATAATCTTGCTAATCGTTTTTGTGATTATTTTGTAGATAAGATAAGAAGTATTCGAGAAGAGTTAACTGATTTAAGTTCTTACATAAGTACTGACACCCTTTCAGAAATTGTTCCTGTCCCTTCTACTGGCGTGTCAGAATTCACTCTCGCCACATGTACTGAAATTAGAAAAATCATCATGAATTCCCCTGTGACTTCTTGTGATTTAGATCCGATACCAACTTGTCTAATTAAAGAATTTGTCAATGACTTTGTTCCTTATATCACTCAGATAGTTAATAAATCTCTAAAGTGTGGATTATTTCCCAAATGTCTACAACATGCCCTCATCAAACCTCTTTTGAAAAAACCCTCTCTAGACAGACAGGATTTAAAAAACTACAGACCAATTGCAAATCTAAAATACTTAGGCAAGGTAATAGAAAGAGTTGTTTCCGGTAGACTACAGTCTCACTTAAAGAATAACAGTTTGCAAAATCCTTTCCAGTCAGCATACAGGGAGATGCATAGCGTGGAAAGTGCATTGTTACGGGTAAACAATGATGTATTAATTGGTATGGATAATGGAAATGTCTCTGGTTTAGTACTGCTTGATCTCAGCAGTGCTTTTGATACCGTTGATCATTGCATTTTGCTAAATAGATTAAAGGAAATAGGACTCAAGGGTAATGTATTGAAGTGGTTTATGTCATATCTTTCTAGTAGATCACAAGAAGTTTGTATCCGTGATGCTACCTCTGCTTCAGTTAGTTTAGATTTTTCAGTCCCCCAAGGATCTGTTCTCGGTCCGCAATTGTTCAATGTTTATACTCTGCCCATACAGCATATTGTTCAAAAACACAGCATCAATTATCATATGTATGCAGATGACTTACAGCTTTATTTTATTTGCAAACCTGTCCAGAAAGAAATAGATGAAAATGTGAAGAAAATTGAAAACTGTATAGCTGATGTAAGGAACTGGATGATTGAGAGTCGCTTAAAACTAAACGATGCAAAAACAGAATTCATTTTGCTTGGCAACAGTAGACAGCTCAGTAAAATTAAGGTTTCTCATGTTCAAGTTGGTTCTGCCCCTGTATCTCCTGTACATAAAGCTAGGAATCTTGGTGTAATATTTGATTCTGCCATGTCACTTGAAACCCATGTTTCAAATTGTGTTAAACTGGCAAATTGTAATCTTCGTAATATCCGTGCAATTAGGCAATATCTCTCACCTCAATCCACCCAACAGTTATTACATGCTTTTGTTACTTCGCACCTTGATAATTGCAATTCATTACTCTTTCGGCTACCCGCCAACCAAATTAACCGATTGCAAAAAGTTCAGAATGCTGCTGCTCGCCTTGTAACCAACACCAGAAAATCATCACATATCACTCCTATCTTGAAATCTCTGCACTGGCTCCCTGTTCAACAGCGTGTGATCTATAAAATTCTACTCTTAACCTATCGTGCACTAAATGATCTAGCTCCAGAATATATTTCATCCCTTCTATCACCACACTCCGCAGGTCGTTCTGGTTTACGTTCATCACATAATATTAGACTTAAAGAAATACGTACCAAAAGAAATTGGGGGGATAGAGCATTTGCATCAGCAGCTCCTTCTTTGTGGAATAAGTTACCTTTCTCTATTCAGACGGCCAACACTCTCTCTACTTTCAAAACTGGGCTTAAAACTTACCTGATGCTCAATGCATATTGTTAAATGTCAATGTTCTTTTTATACAATGCATGCAAAACAAACAATAACACTGTGTCACATTGTATATACATGTACCTTGGCACCATGAACTTGTATGATCTAATGCAAGTTAACATTTAATATTTCTTTAATCTTAAGTATGTTGAATATTAATTTAAATTATTTGTATGCGCCTTGAGCATCTTTAGAGATGGATATGTTGCGCTTTATAAATATTGTTATTATTATTATTATTGTTGTTATTTATTAAGTAAGATAAAGAGCAAAGCAGAGGAGATTTGGGATAAACAAGTGCATGGGCCTTAGATGTATCAGGAGATTGGATTGAAAGTAAAATATACCTCCTAAAGGAAATGTAAGGCTGATTTGTCGAAACGTTTTCAATTATATAAATGATAAACAACACTTAAACAGGTTGTCGAGAAATCATTTACTGAAAATGGAAGTCAACACTTGACGTTATAATAATGTTAGGTTGATATGACGCTTAATACATCGACGATACTCTAAGAACTTTATACAGATTTCCCCGGTGATCTGATTAAGGCTTGTCCGCACATAATATTGTATGCACATTCTCAACTCTACTAGGGTGCATTCCAGCCAGTCACCATTTTACAATGTTGAGCAAACTACACCAACGTTCACATCCTTCCAGGTACTCGCTTAATACCTAGGTGGAAAGTGAAAATGTATATTAAAGGGAAAGTCCACCCCCAAAATAAGTTTGTTTCGATAGAGGCAGAATAATAAGAAAATCAGGTGAGTGAAAGTTTGAGCAAATTCTGAATGAAAATAAGAAAGTTATGAATTATTGAAGTTGTGATCAATCAAATACAAATTGGCAACTCTGTGACTTATTATACGAGCTCTCCTTCATTTGCTTTGTGCATAATATTCCATAAAATCATGTTTTCTTCGTTATTGATGACGGAATATATATTTGTTCCTTGCAGGGGGAGTATAGAAACATATTTGCAATTATTATATTTAGGGTGCATGTATGGTTGAAATTTTTCTTGAGGGAAAATGAAAATTTTAGATTTTTGTAGTACTGAGCAAATGGAAGTTGAGCTCGCATGATACGTCATAGAGATGCCAATTTGTGTTTGATTGATCACAACTTAAAAAATCCTAACTTCCTTATTTTTAATCGGAATTTGCTCAAACTTTCACTGACTTGTTTCTCTCATTTTTCTACTCCTATTAAAACTAACTTAATTTCAGGGTGGACTTCCCCTTTAATGTCTTGCCAAAGGACATTACTACCCGAGTATCGGGCCGGGATTCGAACCCATCAACCCTTGGATTGAGAGTCAAGTGAAAAAATAACTACACCACGACAGCTCCAATACAAGACATAATTTAAGAAATACCTATACAGTTATTTTATTAGGCAACAAACTGTATTTGCAAACGGTAAGTGTACGTCTGAGATTTTTGTTTGATATTTAAATTTTGTCAGCTATTTTTTTTAATTTTTTAATAGGACAGCATTTAAAGAAAAAACAAATTGTCACTAGTCTTTTATTTTCTCGACATTTTCTGATAACCTGACATGAAAAGAATGAGAAATCTCACAATAATATAACTTTCAAACTTTACCAGAACCCATCATTCTCTTAATAATATGTATTTTCAACTGATAAATGACCTCTCCGGTGTGATGACCACTGAAGGAGAGTACCTGATCCTCAAACGACCATAGACACAAATACATAGAAATATACAGGCTTTCTAAGGATCATCTGGGATCAGGTTGAAGAAGGGTGTACAATGCGATCTATGACTTTTGCATGGAAGGTAATGGCAAGGTGAGATGGGGGAACTCGTGGACAATGGAATATGATTAATGGGGATGGTTGAGAGGAAATTCAAGAATATATCAACCTTCCGGTTGCTTTCTTCGCCTCTTTTGCCTCACGTTCAAGTTTACGCAAAACAACAGGCACCACCTTACGGAAAGATTGCTCTATGCAATACATTGGTTTCCAAAATTGTCCATTCTGGTCTTGATGTGTTACGTGACAATCCTGTAACACCGATACAATTTCATTTTGCACGGGAAACAATCTATACCATGATGAAGACAAGTGGCGCAGGGAGATTATTTGTGTGGCAAATAAAGAGTTTAAAAAAAAAGTAATGTAATAATTATTTTGAATGTTACTATAAAGATTACTGACATCTAAAAACGCATTCAAAAGCACGAGATAAAAACTTAGTTTTGTGTAAAATACTTTGAAAAAATATCTGTCATAAAAGTTTCATGTATAAAAACTACTTTTTTCAGAGTCACTTTTAGTTCAACGAAAAAAATCTAATTTTTTGTCAACATTAACGTACACATTATATCTTATAAATTATGTCATTCATATTTGTGATATTATGGGAGAACCTTTTACTGTGTCGTTATATAATTATGTTTGAAACCAATAAATTATTCTTGAAAAGAAAGTAAATAGCCTTATTTGTTGCGGTAAAATTCTTTTGCACATCCTATGTCATGTATGGAAAAACAGAGATGGCAGATAAACATATGGACGAAAACGGAGAGAGCATGTGTGTGTGTGGGTGGATGGGATGTGAGTGTGGATGGTGTTTGAATACATATACGTGTGTGGATGTGATGTGAGTGTGTGTGGGGTTTGAGTAAGTGTGTGTGGATGGGGGGTGCATGGGTGAGTTTATAAAAGTGTTTGTGGATGAGATGTGAGTGTGTGGGGTGTGATTAAGTGTGCGTGGGTGGGATGTGAGTGTGTGGGTGTGAGTAAGTGTGTTTCAGGATGGGATGTGAGTGTGTGAGTGTATACAAGTGTGGGTGGATGGGGTGTTTTGGGATGAGTTTATAAAAGTGTTTGTGGATGAGATGTGAGTGTGTCGGGTGTGATTAAGTGAGCGTGGGTGGGATGTGAGTGTGTGGGGTGTGAGTAAGTGTGTTTGGATGGGATGTGAGTGTGTGAGTGTATAAAAGTGTGTGTGGATGGGATGTGAGTGTGGATGGGGTTTGAGTATTATTGGATGGGGTTCGAGTACATGTAAGTGTGTGTAGATGGAATGTAAGTGTGTGTGGGGTTAGAGTAAATGTGTGTGGATGATATGTGAGTGGGGATGGGCTTTGAGTAAGTGTGTGAGGATGGGATGTGAGTGTGTGTGGGTGGGGTGTGAGTAAATGTGTGTGTGTGTGTGAGAATGGGATGCGAGTGTGTGTGGGTGGGGTGTGTAAAATGCACAGACTGTTGTACGAGATTACGTCTTGTACTTTGGACACACGATAATACTGCTTACACAAAAAACCTCTATGTTTTGTAATCTGTGCAAAACAGAAAAATATATAATACATTTTATCTTACTTTTGATACATTACTATTATTTTGTCACTTGATATTTCAATATTATGCTTTCTTGAATAAACAGTCTCTCAATAGCTGATTCCTTTGTGAAACATTGTTTTATAATAAAAACAAGAAAATTATAAACGTTCGACTGTCGCAGGTATGATGAAATATAAACAAAACACGTACATGTATATATACACAATGTCTTTTCCATGATAGATTGCAGAAGAAAAATCTAACATTGCAATCATCGACAAACTGTTTTACTATGACCACAGCACAATATTCCATGCCACTGCCGAGAAAACTCACGATCTTGAAGAAGAAAAAATAATCGTTTCCACTCTCACGAGAGTAAGTCGGAATAATTAAAAGAGGATGACGTTCCACGTCTAAGCCAGCGAGAATGTTGAGAATTACCATCGAGCCACTTCAATCTAGTTTGATTCTATCGTTGTATTTGATGAAACATATTAATCAGAATTTTTCTCCTCTACTTCTATCTATAGGCCCATCATCAGACGAGCCGCCTTGCTAGTTCATGCTTGTCGCTAGGAATTCTCATTTTAGTTCAAAGCTCATTCTGACAAATTAAAGTAATTCAACTGGAAGATGGGATAGTCCTGTGATATTGCAGTAAAGTGGCGGATCCGGAGGAGAGGGAGGGGTAGCATGAGGCACCGCCCCTTTGTTTCGGGGGCACTTCTTATAGGTATTGACGTATATGGTTACGATCGGGTCCCCCGATTTTTAAGCGGAGTCCTTATGATATATGCACATTGCGCTAGAGATGTCATTTCGATTACGCTAATTGTGCCTACCCTGAACATGGTGAAGTAAATTCGTGCATACGTCAGTAATTAAAGCAAAGTTTTTGTTTATGAAATTCATTCTTGGCATGCACTTTTACTGTTACTCTCACACGATGCGTCAAACATGCCAATTACTGCGCCAGTTGCGGACGCAGTCCTACGGCAACAAAATGACGTCTCGTGTGCAAGTGGGGTGGTTCGGACACGCAACCCTTTATTTCAAAATCCTGGATCCGCCAACATTTTGAAGACAGCGCAATAATAATTCATACCTAACAGAGGTAGCTTGCATCCCACGATTCCACTTATCGCCCTGTATGAAATCACAGATAAAATGTGAAGAGTATGAAACGGATCGATTGAGTGAAATGACGGAGGGATAAGGTGAAAAGATCAAGGGCTTGGAGCGTCGTGAATACAGATTACAAGAACAGTGATACAATCAAATCTATTTGGGCGCTTTATGAGTTCAACCGACGGTTAAGGCATGTACGGGTGTATCTAGATATCAATCAAGATCTGATTATAGATAGTGTGTATCTACGCCCCCAGCGTCTGCTCGGGCTAGGACAAGAGCATGAGGGGGAGAGTATGATTTATTCTTATTATCTGCAATCTAGATCCTTATATGCTTTTAGGTGACTGGCAATGTGGAATGTTTTGAGGGCACTTTCGTGACGCTCATACTCAAATTGCGTCATAGATTTTGCCTTCTGATTCTTGATTTATATCGAAAGCTCGGAGTTTTTATTTTTTATAGTATGCACCTCATCATGCTTAGATGTGGACCGAGTCATGACGTGTAAAGAGGAAGTTCCAAAACGTACTTTTTCATAAGTCACTCATAATATGTATCATGATAATTAATATTTGAAGGTGTGCATTTTTTAGGTAAAACTTTGAATGCAAATGTAATACCACCCCAAAACGCATATAATTTGCATAAATTAGCATAATTAACCATAACGATGTGATTTAAATTTAGTGGATTCTCTGGGGGAACTTAAGCTCTGGGCCTGATAGATACCCGAATAAACTGTGGTGCTATTCTTCGCTGTGTCCCCCTTCAATAAACCAATACGGGCTTTTATGAAGCTGGGCAGCGTTTCATGAAACCGTCATACCAGTTCACTGACATCCCATTGAAATGCGTGTTAAACTTAATACACGCATTTCAATGGGATGGCGGTGAACTTGTGCTTATGACGGTTTCGTGAGACGCTGCCCAGACTTAAATCTATCATTGAACAAAAATGTGAACATGTTGTCGGCCCATAGACAGGAGGACGATACTGAAGTTGAACTTATCACTTATAGGGGTAATCATATCCGCCAGCTCTCCTTGTTTGTGTCAAAGTGATAACGATATTAGACTTTGATCGAAAAACACTTTTGTTTTTTGCTACAGAAGGTGAAAAGGCCTGTTGTTTAACATCTAACGTCTCACAAGGAACGATAGGTTATCAAAATGTAATGGATAGTGAATGTAAAGCCGTCAGTTGTTTTGATGTCAAGGAATTTCTAATCCTAAACATGATGGGGGTTGATAAGCTTTCCCTTGTGAGATCATAATAAGAACTTGTTTTTTTACCAATAACCTATAGCTCAAGGAGTGGTGCTTTCTCTTTTCTTGTACGGATTTCTATCTACCCACACCTGCGTTAGAGGCGTTCATGACCACGACTCACTTCGTTCCGGATGTGACGTCAGGTTATCTCACATAAACCGGGGCCGTAAATGGAGAGAGAAGTTGTACAGCCCATAATACGCCTTATTAATATAGGACATTTAACAATCCTCTGCCCGTGGACTGCAATACCCCAGCACATCATAACCATCGATCTATTATAATGTATATTTCTTATATCCGGCCTTTTCCTGTAACTTTCTGAAATTATGTTAAAGGCTATTGCAAAATGAGAATGAAACAGTGATTTTAAGAACTGGCATATGGGCTATTGCATGTATAGGCTCGATTTGCGTAGGCAACAACGCAATCGAGATGACCCTTCATGTGCGACGGGTATGATGCTACATTGTAAGGAAATCGGAATTGTTACATCCCCTTCTTTCCTCCCGGCAGATATTGCATTAGAATCACACCAATCCACCATGCCACTTAAATAATTAACCTGAACATATTTTGATGGAAATCAAGAAAACATATCAATAAATAAACGTTTCAAAGGCGCCTCTGCCAAAGTACACGATCTGCACCTAAGGCAAAGGATGTTTCGAAAGTAAAAAGATCTTTAGAGAATCCGAAAGAATCAGAACATCCAAAGGGACTTCCTTTACGAATGCGAGGTTGATTCCGGATGAATTTCTGCCGCAAGGAAGCAAGAAGACAAGACAAACTGTTTGTGCCAAATCGTTGAGATATACTGAAAGATAAGGCTGAAGTTTGTTGAGTTTAAACAAAATGAGTTCGTAGTGTTTGTAATCTAGCTGTTACGCCACTGTCTGCGTTTGTGTGCTGTTACCAATAATTAAAAAAAAATATATGGATTCATTCAAGCAATCTTCCATGACATCAACGTACATATCGTTTCCATATTCAAATCTAATTTAGCAATGGCAAAATGATCTCAAACCTTCAATGATGGATTTTCCTCATGGCATTCATAGAGCAGAACGGGTTTTTTTAAACGAGATTAAGCTTTTAAGAGATGAATTTTACTGGCTGTTCATGAAAAGAACTAGGCCAATGTTTTGATGCAGCAAAAAAAAAAGGATGTCACATTTGTTAATAAGAAACAAAACGGGAAATTTCAATAATTTTCACATAGGAATATTTTAACAAACAGATTGAGAATATTTTATTCATATAACACTACTCTGAAGTAGATTTCTGTTCAATTATCTGATTCTGCTGCAGAAGGAAAAGTTACTCATCAAATTTTAATTTCCCTTCATCCTCTGTTGTTCTGGATCATCATGGTAACAATCTCTCATTTTCTCATCTGGAATTCTTCAACAGCCTGTATTGTCTGCCTCATCTTTTATAATGTCGATAGGTAAAACAATCATAGATTTATGTAAGTGAGAAAGCGTCATTCTTTCCTTCCATTCATCGATTTTATCTCGCTTACCCTGCACTTCTGGTGTTTCTTTTCTCTTTCATCGTGATTGCAACCTTGTCCCTTCTGCTACTACATATCAAGATTCCCTTTTATTTCACCTAGCAGTGACTTCGAGATTCTTATCTTTCCTCTTCAATGTCCTTCAAGTTCGTAAACGTAAAAAAATTGACCTTTAAATAATCACTAACTGTTAACTGCATGAGTGCAGTATTAAAAGAGTTATATATTTCTACACATACGATTTCTTTCGTTCACTTGTAAATCTTCCGGAAAAGTCATTATGAAAAAGTAAGCATCATTATTATTCTATGACTATGAGATGAATATTATCGGATTAAAAAAAAAAGTGATTGGATAATCCCTCAATCGATAAAATGGTAGGGCGCGCATCAGATAAAGAGAAAACATAGAATTTGTGTAGAAATTGCTGGATTTAAACGGTTTTTTAAAATGACCTACGTTCTGAGTCAAAGTCAACCCTTATCGATGTTCACGTCTGTGAGAAATCAACATATGCCTTGAATTGAAATGAACTTTTCGATTCTTTGTTTAATTATCATAAAGTCTTATCAGCAATTAATAATTATACCTGCTGTTAGCTCGGGCTTATCGGTTAAAATGTAACCGATTATGTCGGCTGTCTTAGCAGACACAGTGGAATATATCAGGCAATAAACTTCTACTGTACCTATATGTACATGTATATCAGTTGAAAAGTTCATCAGCTCATCGAGTACATGTGCGTAATCAGGAAATTTGTGAACCGTGTAGATAAATGTGTTCTTGTAACAGCACACCCTCTCACATATTCCTAATTCTACACCCCTTTATACCTACATTTATCTTCTCCCCCTCATAAAACCTTTCTGTCTCTTTACAGTCGCCCATGTATTCAAATGGCTATCCCGCTTCTCATATTTCCGTTATATCTCTTTCTCTTTTTTCTCTCTATCCATCGCTTTCACTCTTTCTCGCCGTACTCTCCCCCTCATCCCTTTCTTTGTCAGTTGTATCCAATATCCAATATTTCGACTGTAAATACATGTACGTCAAAGGCAAAGTATAAAGTTAACTCTATAATAGTCTTGAAGACGTTTGATTGTTAATCAATTTGAATCAGGATGTTAATGAAACGTATCTGAAAGTTTGGAATAACCCTAAAGTTATAGCTTTCCTATAGTTTGAGAAGTATTAATTCCATATATACCACTGCGTAGTGAGCTTCTAGCAGAGACGGATACCAGAAGCCATCATCATCAGTATCATCATCCTCAACATCATCAACATCATCATCATCATCATCATCATTACTGTCACGATTCAGAGCTCAAATCTTGCTTTTATCAGTCATTCTGGACGGTATCTATACCTTGTATCTTAAAAAGTTGCTAACCCTAATTCTGAATTACATCCGGCAACATGTCTAAACGTATTTTATAGGGTCGTCATTCTTTACCCTACCTCTCAACTTTCATTTTATTTCCCCATTATTGCCCCCTCCCCTTCCCTTTTCTCTCTCTCTCTTCACTCTATATGTCTCTTGTGTCTCATTTCTGACTACTTTCTCCCTCTACCATCAATTTTATTTCAAACTTCTCCATTTTTCTTTTTATTATATACATTGTACACAACACTTGTCAACATGATTCTGTCAAACGTCTCTTCCCGGTACGAAAGTATCTCAAGGCTTTGTTATTTAACTTCAAGAAGGTAAACGATAATGGTGATCTAAGATTAGCCGAATAAGCGTGCTATCAATTAGTGCAACATGCCTTGAAAGCAATTTTATTCCTCCATATTTTGATATCCCCGTCATCCATTAAGTTGATCCATTTATATGCTTAAAGGTAAAGACCAGTAATGGTCATGCGATTGCATTGTGAAAGAAACGTTGTGGAATCGATCAGAAAAGGTTGATCATCTAGCATCTAGCAATTTGTGTATGTTGCTTCGGTATTACCTATCCCTCAGAAACTGGTTGTTGATTTGAATAAACTGATGTATAATTTTCTATGGAATTCAAAAAGAGAAAAAGTCAAGAGAACAGTCTTAATTAATGATATTGAAAAGGGAGGATTGGGCATGGTCGACTTAAACTCTAAATTTCAATCGCTACATTTATCATGGTTTAACAATTTCTTTGAAAATAATTATGATATACCGTGGAAGTTTATGTTTAGATACTGGATTGAAAAAATATGTCCGTTGTTAGTAATTTTGAAAACAAATTGTTCCAGTAAAGACATGTTAAAATTATGCTTAAAACAAAAAATACCTAATTTTTATGTTAACTGTCTCGTAACTTGGAGCGAACTTAAATATATTCAATTTCCACAAGTTATGAATGTTGAAAATCAAGTATTGTGGTACAATAGTAATATTACACATGAGAGCAAACCTCTCTTTTTTAAAGAATGGTTTAGAAAAGGCATTATAACAATGAATGACATTGTAGAAAATGGACGTTTTCGGCCAAGAGAACATATTTGTAGAGTGCTTGGCTCAAATTCTTTGCTAGTTGATTTTATGTATACGAAGCTTAAAAATGCGATCCCAAAAATGTGGATCGAAAGAATTCAAGATGTTAATTACGCACATGACGATAAAACAAATTCACAATTCGAAGGCGACTTATACGAAATAAGAACACTTGATTTTATAAGACTATCTTCAATGAAGTCTAGCCATTTCTATAGCCTATTGTGTGACTTTAAGAAAAGAGAACCAGCTGTATTAACATTTTGGGAAGGTAAACTGAACCTTGTCATTGATTTTGATTGGAGAGATACATTAAAATTTAAGTTTAAGACATTGAAAAACAATAAAATAAAACAACTCAACTTTAAGACATTTCATAGGATTTTACCCTTTAGATACAATCTGTGCAAATGGAAAATTGTAAATGAAAACCTTTGCATTTTTTGTAAAACAGCAGAATCTTTCGTTCATGTTCTTTTAGAGTGCCCGAGCGTAAAGCTTTTCTGGAAACGTATTGTGGAATTGATTGAATTGAACTTTAAAGAAAAAATTATATTAAACGAAGAATTATTAATTGCTGGTTTTGATTTCAAACATGCAAATGGAGCAGATATAAATACAATCGTTGCATATGCTCAATACGCAATCTATTTGATGTATATGTTAAATTATTTTCAAGGTAAACCATACAACAGCTTTTTCATATGGCATGTTTTTAAATACGAGTTACTCTTGGATAACATCTCGGATGTTGTTTCAGGGGCTCTCGGGACATAGTATTTTTTTGGAGAGTTTTTGAGAGCTTTTGAAATAGCATCTGGGAACTAAGGAAAATCTTCGGGGATATTTTATATCACTGAAGATTTTCTCTTAATAGTTTAAGAAAATACTTAAAGTGAATGTAAAATTTTGTTATGATGTAATGATTTGTGTGTTGGTTATTTTTGTAAATGAATAAAGTACCTCTGACAAGAGGAAAAAAAAAAAAAAAAAAAATATCGTCAGCTAAAGAAAATCCTGGGGTGGACTATCCCTTTAAGGAATAGTAAATGGCAACATAAACAATGTTTCTTTTCTATTATTAGTATTTATCACGTTGATAAATAGAAAAAACATGATATTCAATAATAGCGAGTATATAATTATTAGGTCATAATATTAGTTCCTATCTCGCTTGGAGAAACATAAACCGCTGTCAAATAAATAAGCATAACAAGTATTTTTATAATTCAATATATTCTGAGTTTCATAGCTACAAAGGAAGCAATAGAGGAAGATCCAGTATTGATTTGATCTTTTTTTACGTTCATGTTTCATCATTCTGAATATATAAGCCAGTTCACAGATACAATCTGCGCATGGGCAGATAAAGGTCATTTGTACCAAAATGGTAAAACCCACAGAGATAAATACTGGATATGCGCTCATGAAAGTTATGTAACATTATTCATTTATGCACCAACGGTACATTCTATGATACGCAGGTGGAAGTATTCTTTTCAAGAGGTCAAACAAAAGGTATTCATGAAGCACATCTAGGACTTTGGCAGTTATTATTCTAAAATGCTCAAAGTGGAACTTCTCCATGTGTAAAAGATCTGTGGATATTTGGGGTCATTTGTACCATGTGCTATCTGTAAACTCCCTTATTGTTTCATGGGTTTTGTTTAAAGTGTAGATGACGGGCGCGTATTCAATGAACTCTGTCGACATCTTCAAAATTCCGACGTGTTTTTCCCGCCACGTGTACCTGAACGAGGTTGTACTCATTTACAATAGTATGCTTATTCTGATGTAAAACAGAGCCTGTGGAGAGAGAAAGGGAATGTAACGGTATGTGTCTTTAAAACCGAATATGCATAATGGAAAATAATGGAACACAATGGAACATTACATGGACAAAGGTTTTGGAATGCAATGATATCGATTATTACGTCTTTGAAACTCTTCAAAAAGAGTTCTGCAATGCTAGTTTGAAGGTTGATATCTCTCTTGTAACTACATTATCATACTTGAATTTGATATCATTGAAATTCCTGCTTATTTCCCTTCATAATGAAGTCCAACTTGCAATGATTATGTATTCATGGAATTTCCAGTACTTCTGAATATGGGCCGAGGTCAATGTTGCAACAACACAAAAAGAGTGTCAAAATATCAAATTGTCTTGTTTCATCTTTATCATCTCCCTAGTGCATCAAGAAGATTTGAAAAGTAGGCATGGTTAGGGCGAAGTGATAAAGGAAACAGAGATACAATTTTTCTTCCCTGGAGGATTTTTGAAAACAGATACAACAATTGAATTTGTAAGAAAATTTGATTAAATAGATTTCTCAGGGCTACTGCGTTTAAATTGTATGATTAAATCCCCGAGCTACATTTTTTGCCATACGCAGAAACGACAAAACTTACCTTTAGAAATATAACCAAACGCATGATTGTAACTGTTCGCTCGCGTCGAAAAGGAATTTCGTTATATTCACGATCTATGGTTATAACCTAGTTACGACCAGCGGTCTAATTTAAAATACATCAAGATCTTCGAAATAATTCAAGGAAAAAAAGTATTAAAAAAAACAGGTGAGGCCAAACGTTGACCTACTTTCAGTGTATCCTCGCATGGGAGTTTTGAAATATTGAATTTTTATAACAAAACTGGATGACTGATTATTCAACTCCTGTATGCTGGTTTGCTGATTAGATCGTTCGCGCAATAAAGTATCCCAAGTGTTAAAACAAACGTGATAAAATTATACACTGGAACATAATTCCTCCATAAAATATTTAAATAAAAAGAAATTGTTCAGCATGGCGGTACATGTACATCTAATTGTAATAGTAATACATTCATATCTCATGTAGATAGCATTGGTATATATATGTATATATATATATATATATATATATATATGTGGACAAATCGTTTAACAGAATGGCAACCAAGGATGGGAAAGAGAAGAAGAGGAAGGCAGAAGAGAAGATGGAGAGATGACCTAACATCATACATGGGAACGGCCGCTTGGATTATAGGACAGCTAGAGACAGAAGAGAATGGAAATTTCATGAGGAGGGCTTTGTCCAACGTCTGGATGAACTATAGCCTGATATATAGATAGATATATATGATTTATTCAACTTTACATCTAACGTCCCCCATTCTCTTTCTTCCATACTGCTCCCCTCTTCTCACTCCAATCCCTCTATTTTCGTTATCTTTTTTTCTCTTTCTCTCTGTCTTTCCCCATCCCGATCTAACTTCGATATATCTTCATCTACCCTCTTTCACACGTATACACTCCCTAATTCTTTCTAATTCTCTTTCTCTTTCCCTCTCCCTTCATCTATCTCTTTCTCTCTCTCTCGCTCTAGCCTCTCTCCTCTCTCTCTCTCTAGCCTCTCTCCTCTCTCTCTCTGTGTGTGTGTGTGTGTGTATTGGGTTTTTACAGACGTGTATCAATGATTATTTACGTCTGGGGACCGACCTTTAAACGTCACCATCCGAAAGACGTGACTCAGTTTCGAACCTACGTCCTCGGCTGAATCAGTCTGTAACTTCCACTGTTAGCTGGATAACAGGCGCACGCCACAACGCCTAGTTTGCCTCTATACGCCTTTATAATATGTATAATTTTTCTATTTCCGTTTCCAATCTCCTATCTATCTCTCTCATCTCCCTCCTCCTTACTGTGCCTCTCTCCTGCTCCTCCTTCCCATGGATAAGAACACTCTCATAAATAACAATTCTTGCCGAGTATTCGCCTGGGATGCGAACAATAATCATGATACCTGTCATCAGTTTAATCCACACATAGCATGCTGATATATGGATCTTGGTCAGAACCGCGAACATAAAAATGCAAAAGACAAATGAATATTTTGAGGTGGACATTAAAATGTTTAAAACCACGATGGATAACCCGGTGGTATTTAATAAGTTGGTGTATAGTTTATGAATCTATATTGCTTTTAACAAAATAACAGAACATGGAGGCAAATTAAGGCAAATGCTAAAAATATGAAGATGTATTATGAGAAAAATAAAGAAGACCAGGAATGGTTATTTTACAACAACAAAAAAGAAAGAAAAAAGGCAACGACCTCAGCCACACCAAACATAAACCAAATCCACAACAAACGATTTGCTGCCATCATTAAATATGATCAAGAGTAATGTATTATAAGTTGTGTGGTCTGTTTTCGGACTGGTGTCTGTCTCCATCGGTATGACTGAGGTATACGCACACCGCCAACCGGACTCGAAACCGATTCGACACCGACTGATCCTTGGTCATATTAGCCCTGACAAACCGACGAGACCGACAAGAGACCAACAGTCCAAACCAAACGTTACACTAAACTGAGTAGTCAATAACCGTTCGGTTTAAAATCGGTTTGGCGGTGTGACTGAGGTATTAAGAGTAATTTTTTTCGGCTTGTTCACTCTGTTGTCGGTCCGTTATCAGATTCTGTGTATCCGGTGTGACTGTAGTAGTTGTACCTTGGTTTTAAAGGTAAAGACCATGTAATGGTCATGCGATTGCATTGTGAAAGAAACGTTGTGGAATCGATCAGAAAAGGTTGATCATCTAGCATCTAGCATATGCAAGGTTCTGGAATCATCAAAATGATAAGAAATTTGGCCCATTCTTCGTAAAGTTACAAGCACTATACACAGAAAGATGTATATGGGACTACCCTATATCTCTCACAAGACCATGAGAGAAACAAATTTACCAAATATATGAATTAGTAGGCGGTTTCCCGGCAAATTTTGTATCATCATGTCTTAGTCAAAACATATTCTTTCACATGATTGGTAATGAGAGCTTCCATTTCATTTTTTGAAATTGGGGCGTTTCCAATACTGGTCTTTACCTTTAACTGTCCTTCTAATATTAGATTACAAGAATTCCATCCTACCAGGTACCGACTGACTTACCTAGATCGAAGGAGGCAACTGTGTACGAGAAAGACAACTGTGTAAAAGACGCATGTCTAGGAAATATATCGTGAACAGGCAGGGGCTCAATGACACAACATTCCAATAGCGAGGATGAATGTGATTTCATATAGGGGCGACCCATGCATATAGTAGCCTATTTGGGCGCAGAAGGGCGACGGGGGATCATGTTTGTTGCAAATCCAAGACAGTATGAACAAAATAAGTCATCTATTCTATTTCTACTTTAAAATAAAATGTAAAATATATTGACATACTCTATAAATGCAGAAAGGTGAAAAACTATTTAAGGAGTCATTATCAAGGATCACTTATACAATCATGTACGTACATTTAAGCTCAAGATAGTGAAACCCATTCTCAAAATAGTCATTCATCTACTACTTGGAGTAGATTCCACTTGGAATTGGGATGGATTTAACTCCATGGACAGTGATTTCTAATAAACATTGACTCATAAAAAGTGAAGTTGTACCGCTAGGCAAACTGGCAAACTAGGCCTGTCAGGTCCAAATGAGATTGAAGGTTGTCTTCCAACCAATATAACATTGAACGATGATAAGTTACTGACAGTCAGATGGAGCTATGGTATCTCTAACAGCACCATATACTTACGAAACCCGATCCAAAACAAGGTCGCAAATTATCGCATCCATTTCTTAACGTGCAAGTTACGGCATATCGTAAAACATGTGGACATTTTTATAGGTAACGCCATGCCCGTATTCAATGACACGTTATAATTGCTGCGTTCCTGTGGAGTACGTTATTTAAGAAATTCCAAAGATGAAAGGTCAAATCAGATTAGTTTCAGACAGTTATGGTAGAAGCGAGAGTGATAGCTATCTCATAAAATTTCTCAAAGAACTGTTCTTAACTTCTCCTCTGCATTTGGTTTGTTTGCATTAACTTACTGCTAAGAAAGCAAATGTATGCTTGTAAGTAAGCAACCAGGGGACCGACGACTTTAAGTCCTCTCCGAGGGACTTGGAAATGAGGATTAATACCTAACCAAAGAGCTCTAGCACATCGACTTGGTTTCGAACCATGGACCTCCCGGTTACGAGACCACTGCCCACCACTAAGCCATCGCGTCTTTTCTTACGTTGTTCTTCTTCTATTCGTATCTCCCTCCTTTATTTGACAAAAGGAATATTCCAAAATGATGTTATGTATATCATGTTTAAGTTTTTGAAATATGTAAATGTAAATAGCCTACTACTTAAGATGAGAGCAAGTCGATGTAAAGCTACACAAGTACGTAGAGTGTATATAGAGTATGAGAGGCGTCTCTTGTTGTAGTACTTTCATCGCCACATAATGGATTCTGCATGCTGTGTCATGCTCATGAATTTTGATTACCCTATGGTGATAATTGATGGCTTATTGCGGGTTAAGGTGAATCGTTAAAATTCAATCCATCTCCCGCCTATAAACATGCAATGATTATAATAATGACTACCTTACCCTTCATCCCTAGTAGATGCCAATTCTGAATGTTAAATCTTTGTGATGACTAATGACAGTGTAAGGGCCTCTCCTTGACAATCAGTTCTATGGAAAAGCCATAAAATCAAGGAATATCCATTCTGCACATGAAATATTTCAACCCATCTGCTACTCAAGCGCGTTTCCACTTTCCCTCTGCCCGACATACGAACTTCCCCAACATATATAAATTGCTATAACCTTGTCTTAATTTTGAAAAACAATTTTTTCCTTCATTTTCTCTACATCGCTAAAAAATAAGAAATTTCCCAGGCTTTCGGGAATAGTTTCCACCCGAGTTGGAAATTGAAAGACGTGACATCTTTCAACCGAATCTCCCATTATCACAATTCGTTTCCAACCATTCAATGCAGATACTATTGTTACGCTTTCATTCATATGAATGAAAATATTGATTCCCTTTTTTCGATCAATGCCAAGCGATCGGGGTATACTTCTAACTCCAATATGTCAAAAGGATAATGAAAACATTATTATATTCTAGGAAATAGGTCAGGGAAAGGGAGGATAATATTAATTGCCTTAACGCTTGACAGCGTACACGAGACATAGAAATTCAACTTTGCAGTACGTTATATAGATCGGAAGACAAAAGAAATAGTGTCTAACAGAGAGGGAGGGGAGAGGAAAATAAGGAGAGGGAGAGAGGGAATACAAGAGGGAGATGAAGTAGTCCAGTAGACGGTACCATATACCATGTACATGTACATGACCTGAATGACAATGAAGTCCATATATTGTACGCATGCTCATTATGCTTATTGTGCTATTTAAGGCAATTGCATTACTTGGAATCAAAAACTGGTGTCATAAATGAATTCCTCATCATAGAAAACCCTGTAAAAGTCATATTATTCATGTTTTCAGGCTTCCTGGATTAAGATTAGCAACATTATTACATATTGCACATATATGCTAATTAGATTATTAAGCTAATTAGGCTAATTATACTACATCTACATGGAATATCTTCTCATGAATTAATGATTAATCTTTCAAAAGTGATTTACAATGTTGCAGTGCACCATTTTAAGGCTTTATAGATAAACAATGACAATGAAGTCCATATTGTACATATTATGCTAATTAAGATATTTAAGACAATTTTATTACTTAAAAATAAAAATTGGTGTCATAAATGGATTCCTTGTCATAGAAAACCCTGGAAAAGTCATATTATCCATGTTTTCAGGCTTCCTGGATTGAGATTGGCAACATTATTACATATTGCACATATGCTAATTAGATGATTATGCTAATATGGCTATTAAAAAAGTTGCCCAAGGTTGCCAAGCTGGCAATCAAGCTGAATTTACTTCAATACCCATCTAGAACACAAATCAACAAAAAAAACTTGTACTTATCAACTTTTCCAGGTCTGAAAAACTTCTACAGGACTAAAGAGAAAGAGAGAGAGAGAGAGTGAGGGGGATGGGTGCAGGAGAGAATGAGGACTAATAAAGAGCGGGAGAGGGAATAAAGAGAGGAGAAGAAGAAGAAATAGAGAGAGAGAGAGAGAGGGGGGGGGGGTGACGAAACGCGAAGAACAAACAAAACAGCCACGATAACAGCAAAGACAACTTTAAGTACAAGAGACATTCCTGTAAATATGCTTGAAAACAGAAATATATGCAATTATTCACAAAAAATATAGTACTTTCAAACAATCTCAAAAGCCTGAGAGAACCTTTTCTCCGCTACAAAAAAGCAATGCGGAGTAACTTAAAATTTATAGTTAATATATTCTGCTTAGATGCTGTGCTTTTTATGGTTTATAAAATTACATAAAACAGTGTTCTCGCCTGGAAAGCGAAACAAAATATATTTCTACGGTAATGAAACCGGTAACTTTTTTTTTTTTTTGGGGGGGGGGGGGGGGGGCCGGAAATGTTATTCTCTTTCTTCTCTAAACCCATTTCCCCCTATGTTTCTTTTTCTTTCTATTCCCATCTTTTTCCATTTCCTCTGGTTTTCTTACTTAATGTTACGTATGCTTTACCTGTGCTCCCAATCTTTAGCAGGTATAGCTGAATAATCGCACTCTATTATTAGAAACGTAAATGTAAGAAGAGCACATTGCCTTCCCAGTGGAAGTTTCAATTACAATGGGGAATAGAATGGCGTTATAATAGGATCTTAATGACGACTGATATCATGTGACCTTCCCTTATCTGCCACTCACGTATTGCTTTCACCACATGCATCAAAACAAATACGACCATGTGTACAGTGGATGGAAATACCATAAAATCCTCGCTCTGAAATAAGGCGCCACGCAATAGTCCAAACAATTAACGAGCACCGCTAAGGGCAGATCTCCATGAGAATGCCCCCGATATAGCCTATATACCCGGGCAATGACAGTCCTTGTCCTCTACCATCTTCACACGCGCATCCACACCCACAAACATACGCACACCCATATTCACACACACCCGCACGTCCAAACACACGCACACTTACGTGCATACACACACACAGCCACACCCACATCCACCAGGGCTATTAAATAGACTAAGCCTTTTTCATATCGTAATATCATTGACTAGAAGAATTCTTCATACAAATGAAGTTATTAAAAAGAAAACTAAACTAGAATGTCACACAAACCAGTCTTTTACATCAGTGTAGTGTTATTTTAATGAGTAAGATAAGATATCTGTGTTGCTTTGTTATGTTTGTTTATAAAAAAAATATTTCCTGCTCTGATTTTAATGAGACTTGTAGTCCTCCTATGCCTTATCTCGATTATTCTGCTCAAACAAGCCACAAGAGAAAGGGATATAATTATGAAAGCGAAGGTCTAAACACTCTAAAAACAAAGTGAAGCAAATACATCGTTATCACAATGTTTTCGTTTATTACCTCGAGAATAAATTGCTTTACGTAACGTAGATACCATGGTAAGTTTAATATCGAAGATATTTTTACAAAGTAGACTCTCATTAACGTACATGTTTTGTGGCGTTCTTCTTGATAACTTAGATAAAGCTCATCTCAATGTCCTTTGGCAAGACAATGATCTACATTTGCCACACTCCACCCAGGTGAAGTAAATGGGTACCTGGTAGGAATTTATTCCTTGAAGTGCTAGAGCGCCGTATGGCAGCCGTGCTAAAGCCAGGGTAATAATCGGGAGCGCCAGGAGGGTCAAATCTGACTGACATTAGCGCTATACAAGAACCCACTATTATTATTATTATTATCACAAATATACCCCTAACATGTCTCATAATGATACAATATAATAACACATGGCCACCATTTGAGTGAATATAACTTAGATATACACCTAACGTAATCATCATATAGTAACTCTTCGCAAAACTGTTTTATAGAGTCTCAATAAAGTTCTAAATAAAAATATATACAAAAAACTCGTCCTCTTTAAAGTGGCTTTGCCGATTCTGAACTACATTCCTTATACAGTATATGTATATCTTACAATGACAAATAAAACAAAACAACACATGATTACCCATATCCATTCTTCTGAAAAATAACTTTACATCTTACATGTAAGCGGTCATACGGATACTATTTGAAGACAGTTTGCCAAGGTAAAATCTCATTAACTTAGACGCATCCTCGTTCTTCTAAAAAGCAATTAGATTGAGTCATTGAGTTTATCCCATTCACAGCTACGTCCCTAAGTACTGACACTAGGGACTTTTAGATTTGCGTGGACTGATACGTGAAACGTCCATTCAAGGCAGTGCATTAAAAGGACGTCGATCGTAGACATAGACCGAATCTAAAAGTCCCTACTATGAACATGACGGACAAAGAAAGAGGACAAAATAAACAGTTCCTCATTCTACCCTCATCAATTGCTGTGGTAGACAAAGGAACATCCCTTCACTGCTATTACATACATGCCAACATTTGAAAATCAGAAATCTGTACAAATTATGCTATTTTCAAAAAAAAGAGGAACAATCCTAACTCTCCTATTCAATACTACAGACAAATTTGTACAGGAAGAGGAACACCTGCATTAAAATGATAATTATCTTCTCCCAAAAAGAGGAATGTTCCTCTTTAATCTGAACAGTTGGCATGTATGCTATTATGTAAAAATGTGTAGAACAGGTGAATATGCATGTGACACCTTTTTTTAAAAAACATAATAGCAGCAAAGGGATGTTCTTTTATCTACCCGAGGAACTGTATATTTTGTGACAAATAATATAAAACAAACTCATGATAATCGCTATCGATTTTTCTGAAAATAAATGTAACACCTCTTGATTGGAGCTCATTAAAGACAATGTTCTCTCAAGGGGGGGGGGGGGGGGGTTCCTTATCTTACACGTGTCATCGTTCGTCTAAACACCAATTAGTTCAGCAATGAAACACGAGATAAAGCAACGCATGATCGCATCCATATCGCATTTTCTGAAAATGACCGTTACAACTCACGTACACGTAGTTGCCATAGCAACTCATCAAATACATTGTTTTTAGAGCATGAAAAACGAGATAAAGCAATGCATGATTGCATCCATATATCACTTTTTCTGAAAATAACTGTTAAACCTCATGCAGTTACCATAGCAAATTATCAAAGATATTGTTTTTAGGGTATTGAGTCTCATTAACCCTAATAAGGCCGGGGGGGGGCATTATGGCCCCCCCCCCCTCCACGATTTTTCTGATTGTTCGAGAACGCATATGGATGGCGCCTCGCCGCTCGCTGACTTTTTTCTTTAGAGTCTTGCGCATCTTTAAAAAAAAAATAAAAAAAAAATCGGACCTATAGTTACAAGGTCACGTGACCTTTTGTCTTTGCATGTCAGCCCGAAAATCGCTCATTTTTGTGATTTGTGTACAAAACATATGGAAATGTCATTTTTCCTAAAAATAGATCAAACATTGGTTATTGGGTCTTGTTTAAAGTTTAGGTGGTTGTTTTGGGAGTCAAAATAGTTGAATTGTAGGAAGAAATGAAAAAAAAAAAAAAACAATAACATAAATAAGTTAAAAAAACAATGAAATACATAAGAAATTATCAAAACAAGAGATAACATAAGGAATAAGCTGGCTCTTCCAATTTTTTTTGTCGTATTATTGTTCCAAATGGTCTAATGAATATATGTAGTGAAAAAGAATGCTTAAATATGAATAATATAGGATTTATGGGTAAAAATGTGATTTTATGACGTTATTTGCATAAATTACCATAAATATGCAAATGAGGGATTTTTTCAAAAAATTGAAATTATCATATTGTTCTATACACTTCACTTGACATGCGTGCAAATTTTCGCGGAGATCGGCCGTTTCACGGCCGAGATCTTAGGGGGGGGGGGGGCCATAATGCCCCCCCCCCCCCCGGCCGTAGTAAGACTTCAAATAGCCCGGCCTTATTAGGGTTAACACATGTGTCCGCATTTCCCTAAACGCCAATTAGTTCAGCTAAACCCTTTCACAAATAACAACCCCGACAAGTCTTATGATGAAAAATAAGAAAAACTAATTAACACATAATATTCCCAATAGTGTTCTAAAAATAAAATGTTATCTCGCGTAGTTTCAATGGTAACTCATCAGAGACATTATTTGTTAAGGTAAAGTGAATGTAAACGTTTTTATATCTCCATACTTCTAAACGCCGATTAGATGGACCTTTATATACCCAGCGCACAACACTACATCTTGTCGATATCCACAAGATTCCCCCGCCTCCACATCTCCGCCTTCCATATTAATCCGTTCCATCTTCTAAAATTCCTCCTCGCATTCATAAGCATTCGATACGTTTCCTCAAAATAGTTGTAATGGATTCTTCTACAACTCATGGACCACCTAAATTGAATTTATTCCCCATTTCGCTTCTGTTTCAACTTTGATACAGCTCCTATCCTCCCATCGTTCCAGATCTAATCTATCGAGATAGAAAGTAATACCCTTCATCTCCCCTAACTCTCTCTCTCTCTCTGTACAGTGTATGTCTCTCTCCTACCAGGTATTCCTCATTCCCGAAGTGTTACCTCATGACTTCGTCGCATCTCTCATTCTCTCTGCATCTCTCCATCATACATTACGCTCAGGAAAAGATGATGCCAGAGTATAGATATTTATAGACTGAGTTTTGCGTTTCACCCGCTCGATGACGATAAATCGATTAAAATAATTCATAATATGCATGGGTATCAAGTTGAATTTTATTTTAAATGCAATATAACTCTTTTTTGAAGAATCATCTTTATTTTGCACAACACCGCAGGATTGAATAACACATGCCTGCCATGGTAAACGTTCCTTGTGATGAGATGAAAAATAGTACCTTTAACATTTGACATTTTTGTTTCTCCCGATGGAGTAATATGGAGTAATAACGTGCAATACGAAATATGTCTCATGCACCTTACCTTGCCCACACCAACCCTATATTTATTGAATCAGGTGTTTTGAAATTTCATGATATGTATGTATTTCAGGTACTTATATTTATGTACTTATGTAACAATCACCTCTTGCCAGACTATATTAAAACATTCTTTCAGTTCAATAATGAATATCATGGATACAATACAAGAAATGCTAATGATTTTTATTAACTCAAACCGAGGCTCTCATCTTTTAAAAACTCAATATTATTTCAAGGACCCCAAACCTGAAACTCTCTTTCTTCAGATTAAACAAGCAGTTTCGTTAAATGTTTTTAAGTCAAAATCTAGGCACTTTATTTTAGACAGGTATTCACCAAGTTTGTTTGTTTAAATGTATAGGCATACCCCCCCCCCCCTTTATGTTGTAGTAAGTGATTTGTTATTTTTTGTAGCGTCTTTAATGTATTATGTTACAGGGTCAGCTAATCACAAGGCTTGTTCCTTTCTTGCTGTCCCTCTCATACTTAATCCAAATGTATACTTGTTATTAATTTTTCTTGTGAAATTTACCCTTTGTATCATGTTGATTTATGAATGTTTGCATGTGTTTTCTGGATTTTTATGAGCAAATAAATTGAATTGAATTGAAAAAATATATTTTCCAGTATGGGTCAAAATAATAATAATAATAATATTTAAGATTTATATAGCGCTGGTGTACAAATACAGTTTCTTAGCGCTTTACAAAACAATGAAATGAAAAGTACGGTTAAACTAAATACAGAAGAGTAACTGCAAAATGGTCAAACTATTTCCAAACTATTGACACATTAATTTCCTCCCATTATTTGTAGAAGATTGTACATTTTTCGGCCTTTAAACTTTGAAAGCGAATCTATTCTCGGTGGAATCAGAACGAGCGGCAACGCTCCGATTCATTCGAGTGCTCACGTGACATGCCCTTGTCAATGAAGCCATCGTTACCTGTCACGTGTAATTGGAATTCCCAGCACGAATGCGCTCCATGATGGCGTGCGCGGATATTGGCGACTCCATTCGCGTTCCCTGCGGCTGTAGCAATAGTTGTCCCAAGCGGTAAGAAGAGAAGCAAATACATGTGGGTGAGATCCGGGCTCATTGAATCCATGTCTGATATTAGTTTGACGACATTACTAATCTGAGAACTCCTAAAGTGCATTAATATTATACAGTAGGCTTGCGGGTGCACCATGTGAGAGAGAGAGAGAGAGGGAGGATTGAGGAGTCCTGAAAAGGACTCTCGGTAATCTTTCTTGAGGGTGTGTAGTCCTAAAAAGGACTGTTGGTGTAGTCTTGAAAAAGACTGTTGGTTATCTTTCTTAGCTTATTAGTTCTAAGGAGAACTATAGCGCTTGGAGAGGATGGGTGGCAGGAGTGGCTCATTAATATTGTTGATTCTTTTACAACAACCTTAATCGCAATGATTACCATACAATATAAGGTCTTAAAGAGCATATCCTATGAAAATACAAATCTATATCAATGGAAAGCTGAATACAAAATAAAGGAATAACGCAAAAATTATATTCCCTTTCAGTATCGCACATGAGCATCCTGAAACATTGTTTTTCGCACCCCTCCAAATAACGGGTCAACAGGGATCAAATTTGGGGAAGTGACGGTGACGACAAAACATGTGGACCCGATCGGCTCGCCTCTAAATATTGGTGATAAGCATTCCCGTTTAAATAAAATTCATCATTTTAATCTTTCGCATCCGACAGGGTGTTTAAATAGCAAAGCATCACTGATGTAGGACACACAGAACATCAAAAATGCAATTACTTATCATTAGTGTCCTAAGTTTTCTCTTTATTTCCTCCTTTACTTTGCCTTTTCCCTCTTTTTCTTTTGAGGGGGAGGGGGCGGGCTTTGTTTGATATTTACCCGTTCTTTTTGTTTCATAACTGCATTACCAGGCAATAGTCCGGAAGATGCTAAAGGCCGAACAGAACATTCCTCTGTCCCATGTAAATAGACAACCAATTATCTATTAATTGACTGTAAATTACGTTCAAATATTTAATGGCAATTATCTCCTAATAGCAACTAAGAAATGCAGGGTCCAACAGTGATCCACAAATATGCTTGCGAGGATCTAAAGCGTGCAATGAAATCAGTGTAAACCCCCAAATACGAAATCTCCTATGAATCTTAAAGGGCAAAAGGGAGAAAGAAATACACATACGCACGCACGCACCCGCCCACCCATACACACACAAGTGTTGAATATCGGACAAATGAAGTGAACGTAAAATTTCTTCATGTTCATCAATGTTTGGTGCATTGTAATTATCGGAAATATAAGCAGACATGAAGATGTACATGTAGCTCCTGTTGTTATTATCTACAGTGAAATATGTACATGTATATGATGATTGCTCAAGATATACAATAAAAGTGGTCTTTATAGGCATGTGGTCTGATTATAGACAGTTTGGTAATATACATGTTTAAAAAGAAAATATTAATCATGGGAAACCAAAACATGTTGTCTTTATAGACAAGTGATCTCTCTTTCCAGGTAACCTTTAAAGCAATTTCGACTATATAAACATAGAGTTCTGTTTTTTGCCGGTAAACTGAAAACAATCTGAAATTATAAAATCTCAAGTATAAGTAAATATAAAGCTCCTCGCACCGGATGCGTCAGTTTGCGTTATGTAAATGTATTTGACCTTATCAAGCTTGTAAAGGCAACTCTACAGTCAAACCTGCTTTTATAGTGACCACCTGTCTACAAACACAACATTTTTTTGTTTCCCTTGAAAACGGTTTCTCGTTGAAACATGTACTAAAGGAGCCTGTCTACAAAAAACACGTTTTGTGTTTCCCCCTGGGCGGCCGCTATAGACAGGCTTCACTGTAGCTCATACACCGGCCATTAACGTCATTGTTTACACTTCTTCTTTACCCCATTATTTCATGATATATTCCACTCTTGCGTGACCACATTGCGTTTTACGCCAGGAATTTTAAGAAGAAAAGTTTAATAAAATTGACAACACGGTGAGCGGTTCAAAAAGACTTTTCAAAATAGCGAACAACCATGCATACTATTTTCAGAGATACGAAATTGAAATAGAACGATGCAGCAATCCAAGATAAATATAATTGTTGCCAAATTGAAGAAGAAAGCATGATCAATGATTCAGCGACACTCCTCCGTCAGCCATGGATACACAGTCATGCATGGTATCACGTCACATGAGTGAAAATCCTGAATTTATCTTCAATCATGTATGACCTTCAAAGAAACACCTGCTAATGTCATCATACTTTGATCTTTTACTCGTTATTAATGTCCGCCATATCACAACAGCTAAAGATGTGCCTCCCACGCTGTCATACGGGTTTCAAGTATTGTCGGTTAAGAGCTAGATGGGCAGTAAAGTAGTCACCCGAAGAGTAAAAAGTGTTTTGAATTGATGCAAAATTCATATCATTGCGAAGGAGAAGCCTTACTGATCAAATATAACAACTTTCCTCTTCAAAATATGTTTGGGGCCCGCAGGAGTCATCCCCAAAAATGTTGATTTTGAAATCCAGAATTTCTGCCTTCAGCGGTCCTCCGTAGAGCGTCAAGGTTTGTAACGTCACATGCGAGACACAGCTAGCCACAAAATTGCGTTTTACGCCTTTCCATTAAATATCTATATGATTGTCAGCAAATTATTTGTGTTTTTCAAGAGAAGATCATTCCATCCGTTGCCGTGAATTTTCTTCGGGCGACTACTTTAACTTTCTATCGAAATATATGAGCGTATACTGCATACATGTATACCTCCCGACTCTCTGACTCTCAGTAGACCATATCATCCACAGGTCGTATGTTTTCTACTTAATACATATTTCAAAGATCGTCTTCCATCTGCCATTGATATACATAAATGTATATATATTTTTTAATCATTAAACAAAATACGGGGCTCCAATATGACCCCGGCTCAACTAGGATACATATTTTGGTGCTCACTACCGGTACGCATTTCATATCTGGGTGGAGAGTGGCAAATTAGATTAGTGTCTTGTCAGAGGGCATTAGTGCCACGGTGAGGCTCGAACAGCGAACCCTGTGATCCACAGACCGAAGACGTACCAATCAGACCACGACACCTCTGCTAATACTGCATGCATGCTATACCATCAACTTATAACATATCATCTCGTTATATACCCCTCCCTTCTCTTTGTCTGCCTGTCTTTTCCCTTTCCACCTGTACATGCATTGAATGAAAAACGAATTAGTTTCTACATTGAAATTGTAGAATTATAGCTACAAGCACGTCATGATTTCTAAATGGAGGAGATAACGCAAAATTGCTGAAGTCACAAGAAACAACTGAATAAAATAAAGATTTGATTTGATTTGAACAATAATTCATCTCTTGTCTCGATCACTAAGTGGTAAACGTGATAACTATTTTTCTAGAATCGCTCGAAAATGTTTGTTTTAATTTTTTTTTGGAAACATACGTGTATGTTATTCAAACATATAATTATGTAGAAGGGAAATTGCCAAATTTTCAAACCGAATTCCAATTGATAATGTTTATATAAGGACTCGTGTCATATTATGGTTAGTTATTATTCGGCACTTCACGTCATCCAAAGTAATCTCGAATTAATCACCAAGCAACTGCATCTAATGTTAGTCATCCGAAGAAGATGGATGATTTATACTACTAGCTTCTTGATGAGTGCCTTTTGAGACCCATTCCATTATTAATTTTCTTTCAAGTTTTATTGTTTGTTTGTTTAGAGTTGCGAGGACTCTGTGATTATCTTCGTTTTCAGTACTTTTCTTTAAGACATCGATGGAGATGAATAATTAAAAAAAGAGTGAAAATAGAGAGAGAGAGAGAGAGAGAGAGTTGATAGAGAAAAAGAGAGTGAGAGTTTTGTGGTGTGTGCGTGTGTGTGTATGTATGATTAAGAGTGCGTGTATGTAATCAAGGGTGTGAGTGAGTGAGTGTGTGAGAGAGAGAGAGAGAGAGACGGTTGAGGGAGAAAATAAAGTGTGAGTTTTGTTTTGCGTGTGTGTGTATGTGTGATTTAGTGTGCGTGTGTGTAATTGAGGGTACATGCGTGAGTGAGAGGGAAAGAGAGGGAGAGAGGGAGAGAGGGAGAGAGAGAGAGAGAGAGAGACGGTAAGAGCTCTAGACACAAAATTTGGGGAGAGACATTAGGACAAAAAGGACAGGTAGACAGAGGGGAAAAGAGAGAAAGATGGAGAAAGAGAGAAAGATTGAAAGAGAGAGAGAGAGAGAGAGAAAGAGAGAGTTGAGGGAGAAAAGAGAGTGTGCGTTTTTTTTTTGTATGTGTGATTTAGTGTGTGTGTGTGTGTGTATAATTGAGGATACATGAGTGAGTGAGAGGGAAAGAGAGAGAGAGAGAGAGAGTTGGGGGAGAAAAGAGAGTGTGAATTTTTTTGTGTGTGTATGAGTGATTTAGTGTGCGTGTGTGTAATTGAGGGTACATGAGTGAGAGGGAAAGAGAGAGAGAGAGAGAGAGAGAGAGAGTTGAGGGAGAAAAGAGAGTGTGAGTTTTGTTTTTGTGTGTGTGTATGTGTGATTTAGTGTGCGTGTGTGTAATTGAGGGTACATGAGCGAGAGGGAAAGAGACAGAGAGAGAGAGAGACGGAAAGAGGTCTAGACAGAAAGTTTGGGGAGAGACATTAGGACGAAATAGACGGGTAGACAGAGGGGGAAAAAAGAGAAAAATGGAGAAAGAGAGAGAGAGAGAGAGAGAGAAAAAAAGAGATGGAGATGGCGGGAAATTGGATAGAAAGCCATTTGGGAGGTGGCAATAAAAGTGATAGCGAAACGCGGGGACTTTTTTCGGCGCCACAACATTACTAACGCAGATGCTAATGTTAGGACATGAAGTGTGATTTATTTGAAAAGGGATTTATAACACCGTGCATGTATATTGCCTAATAGCTAGCGATGTGATGACATGTCTTTAGTGCGGCAGAGGGAAATACAAGCAACGATCTCACCAGCTCCATGAACAGACCCTATTTTTAGGGGTAATAATACCTTGAGAAAACAGAATGGTGTCTTGGAGATGTTAATTCTTCAGAGCTAAAATTGTCGTATAATGTTCCTTTCATCTCCCTTAAAGCTAGACAGGCTAGATAGCTTTTATGAAAGTTACAAGAAAGACCGAAAGACACAATTAAAG
>JAVYIG010009418.1:0-78581 GCA_035222895.1 Strongylocentrotus droebachiensis | reverse complement strand
TCCGTCCCCTAGACAGAGTCCACATCTAGGATCCACAAGCACCAAAACGATGCTGATCCCCATACCAGCAAAGGGGGACCAGCTTTCACCTCCGTAATTAAACATATCCATTGGAATTCAGATACATAGGAGTGTCGTGTTAGATCTTGAAAGACGCTTGAGGTACAAAACACTAAGCACACATGCTGAAAATAAAGGACGAAGAAAAGTACATCCAATTTCTTGACCGTTTATCGGACAAGATGTCTACGTTTCTTTGTTATTTACCTTGAAGTTGAACTTAAACTTTTAGCTTTCATGGTTTTCAAGTTAAGAATTCGAGAAAGAGAATGTTTCGAAATCACGTTATGAAACAAACATCAATTGAGAATTTACTTGCCATGACTGTGATATAGACTCAAGATATTTTGATATATGTGTGAAAATATGAACGATGATAAGATTTTTTAAATATTACATATATTTATTATTTATCTATTATATACTAATGACCGCAGTGCATTAGTTTTTTTCTTGTGTTATCATACTTTTGCACGACTCCCCCTTTTTCAACTGTTTGATATTTATTTTGTAACTTCATTACATTTCATTTCAATAACAAAAATTATCCTAACGATTTACGCTGATTATGTTTTTCTGCCTAACTCTACAGGAACATGCGTAGTCCCATCCTATGGGTTTCCTTTCAACACGACGTCGCCTAACTATTGTCCATCTGCGTCCGTTGTCGAAACTCTAACCGAATGTACGTATATCTGTAATCAGATGGGATATAGTTTAGAAGGTGAAGCGACGACGATGTGCTTGAGTGACGGGACATTCTCATCGAATCCACCGACATGCCGAGGTATGGTTTTCCGAGTTTTTGTTTTTTGTTTACAGTGGCGTATCTACGGGGACAAAGTGGGCGGGGGGCCCCTCAATGGAATTGCGTAAATTGAAAATAGAGAGAGAGAGAGACAGACAGACAGACAGAGGAGATATTCAATCTAAAAATAAAAATGAGATACGACCACCCCCTCCCTCCTCCCCTCTCCTCACTCTATACACGCCCTCGTTCTGACGCCTGTCAACCATCTGGTATTTCCAGTGCCCCCCCCCCCCATGATGCCCCACGATATGCCATTAATTTTGTTTAGAGAATAGAGGAGAAATATATAGCATGATCACGTTTTCTCTCAGAGAAAACAAGTGTAGTTTATTAGCATGCTCCTTACCACTAGCTTCAAAGTAGTGCTTAAATTGTTTCAAATATTTTTGCCTTATTGCTTAGAAAAGTGACGTAATAAATGAAAGAAATGATCATCTCGCATAGAGCAGTAGCAGTTTTGCCATTTTTTTTAAAAGAAGATGATCTAGATGAAGTAAGTTCCTGTTTCAAGTTGTGCTCGATATTAGTCAGAGGCATCGCTAGACTATAATGGAGGTGAGGATCGAGGAAGGACCACATCAAACTTGCTGACAAGTTTGACAAATATTTCAGATTACTTGAAAAATGAGTTCTTGGATTTTCAAAGCGGGTTACAAGAAAAAACTAATGGCCATTCCGGCATGGGTTATATATCATCTTTCTATGAGCAACAGAAAATGATATTTTGTAATTGCTCTCATTAGGCGAAATTGGATATCTACAGATAGACACTTGAGTCGTACTAGTCCTCTTCTAACCGTAATTAAAATTTGTTTGTAGTTTCTTGTCATTGGTTTCCTTTGTTTGATTGCCGTCAATACTCCTACATCAAGTCTCAGCAGTAACTTTTAAGGGTTTGATGTTAAAGATAGTATATAATTCACGATTTCGCAAAAGTGTTAGCGATGTTTTTGACTAAAATGTAGTATTTGGAACTATGCTGTTTTATACTTTGCTGTGCAGTTTTTTAAAGAGAAATACTGTGTTTGCTGTTTCCCATAGTATCAATAGCAGTTTGCCTTAATAGCGTTTGTAAATTACGCAATTTGATATAGTTTGAAATTTTGCTATCAGTAATTTGCTACTTTTTCCTAAATATAGTCATGTGATGTTTTGCATGCGTAGTTGCTGTAGTGTTTTTTTCAATACCCTCATCATCACCGTCATCATCCAGATATCGAAAGCCCTACCGTCTCGTGTCAGGGCAACATCACGACGTCGACCGACCCGGAGGTGAACTACGCCACCGTGATCATCGAGGATCCCGTAGTCGCTGATAATTCAGGCGACATCAAGTTAAACCTGCCAGACTCTTATCGTGTCTACATTGGCGTCTCCGCGGTCCGCTTCGAGGCGGTGGATGAGGAGGGGAATAGTGCCGCATGCTCTGTGTTCGTAACTGTTGAAGGTATTCTGACAAAGCCTCTGGTCAAATTGATGTTGATCAAGATAATTTTTTCACACGTGAACGAGACAAATCTATAGTAGTACTTAAAGATTCATTTTGCAAAAACACTGATATTCGTACATGTATAAATTCTCTACCTTTTTTTTTTTTACTTGCGGAACATCTCATAGAATCTCCTATTCCAATTTTTTATATATTCTGATTTATTATTAATGCTTTTTGAAAATTTACGATGTCGTTTTTATTCTTACAATATCAACAAGATTTAAGCAGAACAAATAGGGCTAAAAAGGGACAAATTAATGAAAAAAGATATTAGGAAAGTTTTATTTTTCTAGTGACACGAACACTAACCACCCAAACACATTAAATTAATCCAAACGTAAATCTGAAGTACTTTCAGTGTTTCGGAGACTTACAGCTTAACAAACATAATTAATCATTCACTCGAAGGAGAAGAAATAGGGACTCAAAAAGAAAAATTAGCTTGCATAATCTCTGTTTGGCATGACATCCTGTTTGATTTTCGTTTTATCATATTTTCGTTAGCTCTGAGTGTGATTAGGCGAAGGTTTGCAACATGTATTACCTTACTTTTTTTGCTTTGACCTTTTAGAGTGCCGTGTTTTTTTTCTTTTCTTTGCTTAAGAACTTTTTTACTTTTGCATGAGCAAGCCTTCTTCGTATACAGCATTGTTGTTGTTTTACCTATTTATAATGTATATTACCTGCATGAGACTTTGTTCAACTTCATGTTATCTTTCAATTCAGTTCTATTAAGTAGTATTTAAGTCAGCGCCGCAAAGGGTATATTTGAAAGACTTGATAGATCCTAAATAAATTAGAAGTGACAAATGAATTGATGATTCGACTTTTCAGTGAATATGACTTCAGAGATATCACTGTAAATATCCTGATACATTTATAATTGATTTGGGAATTGAGAATAATTCGACTTTAAGTGCAACGTACACCTATTTATGAATCTGAAATTTCTTCAAGCATCGAATCATTAAATACGTTCTAAAGAATCTCGGCGATGCTCTGCTTTCAGACACGGAACCACCAAGACTCACATGCCCTGGGACATTGAACGTGACCAACGATCCCGGGACTGGGGAACGCCGTCGTTACATGGAATGATATTGAGATCGTGGATAATTCAGGACAGTACCTGAGTAACGGCCCCGCCTACCCGTCAGGGACCACGTTCCCTATTGGGCAGTACACGATAGAGGTCTCTGCCTCCGACTTGAGTTCTAACATCGGGACCTGCTCCTTCGTCATCGTCGTTCGTGGTAATGTTTATATATTTAGCTCCTCTATTATAACCGTAATGATCCGCAGTTACAAATGCTTTTGATAACTGATTCATTTATATAATTAATATAGACTATTTCTAAAGAAACCCGGCTCCCTCTTGGAAATCGGTCAGATGGACATTTTTTTCTAGGCTTTTGTCGATGGAAACTGTTAGTGTTTTAAGTTGACGAAATCAAATTTCGTACGACTATGGTATACGAAGTGAACGATTATGTCCTCCTCGATTATGCATTGATAAATCATTTAAATTCCATTGATAGTTATATTTTCTTATTATTACCTTCAGTGAAAACGACAGAGAAAGACTCGTCCATTTAACAGACGTGAAAATTGAGCAAATGATCAATAACTTGCTTCTTGTGATATCTTCCAAAAGTCGGGGAAATTCTGTGATCAAAACAAAATCAATGTATAGTATGTTGTCTGGTTGTAATAGGATACTTGCTCTAGCTTTCTTGCCATCCATTTCAAATGAAAATCATTCCAACTCTAGACCCCCCCCCCCCCCCAAAAAAAAAAAAAAAAAAAAAAAAAATGTTAGTCCCCTAAACAACCATCACTTCTTCCTTCCCCAGACATCGAACCCCCAATTCTAATCTGTTCTGAAGACTTCACGACCCCCACTGATCCTGGTGTTTGGTATGCCGATGTCATGATCAACCCTCCCATGGTCCAGGATAACTCGAACCCTACAATGGACCAGAGTGAGGCTTACCCGGCCAGGCTGGTGATAGGGCCCTCCGCCATCACCTTCAGCGCCAAGGATGGCGCAGGAAACGCGGCGGAGTGTACAGTGATCATCACAGTTGTAGGTAGGAAAAGTGCCATATTAATAACATTTATCAGTGTAATTCATCACTATCATTGTAATCATTAACGAATATTTATTTGGAAATGGGTATTTATGAACCCTTTTCTTTAGAGGAAGGTGAGAGTGTGTAATGATGTTTTTACATCCATGAAAGTAATTTTAAGGGACAATTAGTATTTCTTTAAAAAAATTATATCGATAAATCTTTTTTTGAGAGTTAGGTGGACAAGTCAGGCATTTCTTTATGAAATATTCTCTATGACATTCCAAAACCTTTACTTATTATTTTCAATGAGAGAGTCTGAGATAGGGTGGAAGATAGAGAAAGAGAGAGAGTTTGAGATTATAACACTTCAATATAACTTAATGTCCTCTTTGTCATATTACCATAATATTGTCACTAGTCTAAGCATCGATGTCATGTGTTAAAAATAAATCCTGTCTGAATTATTCGGCTACAACAATTCTTAACTTCCTTTTCTTCCCTCGATCAGACGAGGAGCCCCCGATGCTGCTATGTCCCCAAGACATCCTGGTCGACGCCCAACCCAACCAAGATACGACGGCGGTTTCGTGGCCCCCACCGACCGTGACCGACAACTCTCAGAGCCCCGTCTCGACACCAATCAGCGATCCAACCTCCGGGTCGATCTTCTTGGTGGGGACATCATCTGTTACATTCACAGCGTCAGATTTATACGGGAATGAAGGGAGCTGTACGCTGCAGGTGACGGTCGTAGGTAAGTCTTCTACTTAGTAATGCGCGTTCCCCGTGGGGCGTTATTTATTTGACGTAGGAGTGCGTCAGCGACTGGTCGTATTATTGACGCACCATGTGAAGGATATTGCGAAATACACCGTGAACACATTACTTTAAATTACTAGCGTTTTGGTTTATGACATTCACAGTTGGTATAGAAATGTTTGAATTGGGGGTGATGGAACAATCAATCAGTCAGGAAGGTATCCAGGGGTAACGAGAGGGGGCAGGAGGCTTTTATCTTCCCCAGGTCAAAGGGCAAATTGTATGTGGGTAGAAGGGGAAGAATGCGTGCGACCGATGTTACCCAATGCTGGATAGGCTACGCCTCTTGAAATCCTATCTTTATAAATTACCCCTTTGATATATTAAATCAAGGAATTGTAGCATCGCTTCAGTAACAGCTCTTTTAACATTTTATGCTTTTGATGCTTATGAATTATATCTATATATATTTATTCAAATCAAGATTATGACGAGTGCGAAGAAGGTGTTGACAACTGCGATGATAATTCAGGATGTACCAACACTCCAGGGGGCTATACGTGTCAGTGTGACATAGGTTATAGTGGAGACGGATTCACTTGTGAAGGTAGATATATTCTTGTTTCTTTTATGTTTTTTCTTGTTATTTGTTTGGTAGCTCTTTGTTAACAAATAAGTATATGTTTAAACAGGGGCGTTGCTAGACCAATTTGAATTGAAAGGTAAATAATTTGTCACACCAAACTGGCCGAACTTTTAGAACAGTCCATGAAAAATGTAACCCAAACTTTTTAGTGGGATTGATATAACTCATCAACCCTCCCCGCTATAGCGACAATTCAAATCGGGAGGGAAAAGAAAGAGTTCCAGGGGGTGTTTCACAAAGATACTAAGTTGAACTTATATCTAAGTTGGACTTAATAATTATGGAAAGCCGTTAGCATTTATGAAAATATTTAGTAAAAGTTATTTAAAAGGCATAAACTGTTGATTCAAATCATTCATATTTTCTATTATTAAGGAGATATCATGTTCTTGATGTGGAATTTATAAAACGTCTAAAATAATTGAATTTGCTCTTTTTGAATATTTTTAATTTCAAGGCTACAAATGGCTCTCCATAATTTTTAAGTCCAACTTAGAGTTAAGTTCGACTTAGGATCTTTGTGAAACACCCCCCAGATCCTATAACTTCAGTTACGTTTTTGTTGTCTCCCTCTTGTCATAGTTGTATGCAAGTCCTATAATTTTTTTTTCTTGTCCTCTTACCGAGGTGTTTTATGTCATTTTACATGCAAATCATATTATGGTGTCTTACGAATACCCTTTTCCGATGATCATTATGTTTCTAATATTCATCTACGGGGATGTTCATGAAAATCATATATCGATGGCATATGAAAGTAGTAGGATTATAGAGGGTTGCGGTTGAGAGAGAGAGAGAGAGAGAGAGAGAGAGGGGGGGGGGGGGGGGGGGAGAGAAAGAGAGAGAAATAGAAGCGGGGAGGAGAAAGGGTTTAGGGGGTGAAATTAAAGAATGGATAGCCGGAATTGGAAACTTTAAAGGGAAATCAGAAAGAAAGCAGAAAAATCAGAAAAATAGTCTGGTGAGAGTTTGAATGAAATCAGGCAAAAATTGACAAAGTTATGAAATTTGAAACTTGTATTCACAATAGCTGTGGGCTGTTCAAATTGGCTAAATCGGTAATGTCTCTTTGATGTACAGCGCGGACAACTTCCCTATATTTTGTTCCACCACACAACATGACTAAAATTACAATTTTTATTCTCAAAAATGTATGACTCAGGAGGGTCTTTTCTCTTTAGAAGACCTATAATAAAAATATATTAAGAGCATTGTCCCAAAGGAGAAGACACTTAGGAGAAAAATATAAATTCATTACATTTTTGTACAGGACAAACGGAAGAGTTGTCCGAGTCTACGTCACAATCCACTTATCAAATGGCCAATTTAAGATTCGCACCCATTTAGTGATCTTATACTTCACACATTCATAGCCTTCTTATTATTGGTCAGATTTCTTCAAAAATTTCGCCCTTCTGTTTTCCTTATGTTTTTGCTTTCATACAAATAAACTTCTTACAAGGGTTGGATTTATCATTTTTGACGGGCTTCACAGTTCATATTTTACTTGTACAACCAGAACAAAATATGGCGATTAGAAATATCTATGAGTAAAATTATATCTTTTCATATGAAGATATCGATGAATGCACGGCGAATGATCACGGCTGCGACATCAATGCCGACTGCGTCAATACAGATGGTAGTTATGAATGTCAATGTAAGGACGGTTACTCAGGAGAAGGATTTACGTGCGAAGGTGAGATACATACCTCTCTAACACCCGGAAAATAATAGGACTGTGTTATTCTTTCACAAGTCAAAAGCTTTCTGTAACAACAGTCTGTTCAGTAGGGTTGCCATGCACACGACATTACTGAAAGATATCAGTTGTGAATACTCACCATGGAGACATACAGAGGACACCTATTATTTGTTGTTTTTCTGCTATCAGCCACACTTAAAATGTCGATGTAACATATAAGAGGTAATATTGGTATAAATACTACCACATGTATTATTATTTCTATTACTATATATTAATACTTCTATTATTATTAACATTACTATTACTATTTCTATGATTATTATCAATGTTAATATTATTACCATATTACCCGTTGTAATATATAGCCTTACTGAAATTTCGAATGAAGTTTGTCTATGGATTTTCACGTTCGTGAGTAACTTCATGCAGTGTATTTGATTGTATGAAACTGAATGTATACTACTTACATGCATTTCATTATTGTATATCGATGGTGGCTGGACTGGGTTTGCACTGTGTCGTCAGAGAGACTCGTTTGCGCCCTCTTTCGTCTAGATTTATAGTTGTGATCAATATTTGAGAAAACTATTTGCTATATAGGTCAGCATTATTCTACTCCCGTTTCTCACATCTATTCATCTGTCTGTCTTGTTTAGTTTTTGTCTGTGTTTCAGTCCTGTTGCTCGTAGTATATTCCTGTTCCTGTTGTTTATAGCCATTATTTAGTAGTCAGTAGATTTTATTGTACTTATTTATGTTTAATATTTTCTCAGTTGTTTAGTTAGTTTAGTTTTGTAAGCATTTAAATGTACGCAATTTTTTTAAAATAATTATTTGACGAGTTTGTTCTTTTAGGACATACTCTTAAACTACTCATGAGGGACCTTAAATCCACAAGCCTTGCTTTCAACCAAGGTCACCTCATCTTTCTATTGTAACGCCATATTCTGTTCACTCCTTTATATTCATGTCATATTTATAATGTGTGTTATGAAAGAAAGATAAATAAACTTGAAACTTGAAACTTGAAGCAGAATATAAACAAATGAAATACAGTAAATTAAGGGAAATAGTAAGATATAACGTTTTTTGAAAACTGGAGGAGGAACAAATAAAGAAGAAAAACCTTTTTTACATAAAACATACACACATGAAATACAAATGACACTATTAGATAAACCCAACGAATATGATGATATTCTGTCTCTTTTTTTTAGATATCAATGAATGTGACACTGGCAGCTCAGACTGCCATTTACTGGCTGAATGTTCCAATACAATAGGATCGTATACATGTACCTGCAGGCCAGGTTTCATGGGAGATGGGAAACAGTGTTCAAGTAAGTTATGGAGGAATGGTTGGAATTGATACGAATAGGATAATGCGATTGATTGATTGATTGATTGATTGATTGTATTTTTAGTTTATTTATTATCATTTGATGGCTGAATGCACTGATACACTTTGATCGTATACGGGTGATGGTAAACAGTGTACAAGTAAAGTTAGAGGTGAATGAATGGAGAATGATCGGTGCATGTATTGAGTGGCTGATTGATTGATTAATCGACTGATGGATTGGTGAACTATTTGATTGATTGATTCCTTCATTCGTGCTTAAGGTTTGATGACGGAGAGAGAGAGAGAGAGGGAAAGGGGTGGGGCAGGGACAAAATAGTATGTGTGGGAGGAAGAGAAAGGCTGTTGCGAGGAGAAAAACTATACCTATATTTTTAATTGTCTACATGTTCTAAAAAACGCATTTCACAAGCATAACCACGTTTCTTTTTGTTTTGCTTCCTGCCTGCCCCTTCCCACATCCCACCTTCTCATAGATATTGACGAATGTACGACTGACGAGAACGGGTGTGACATCAATGCCGACTGTGTCGACTCTGACGGGGCGTTTGAATGTCGATGTCGAAACGGTTATTCGGGAAATGGAGAGACGTGCACAGGTATAGATACATGACATCGTTGATCGATGACGTCGCCAAAATAAATCAATATCATTTCTTTTTTTGGTAGGATGCATTCAGTTTGAGATATTTTAAATGTACCCCTTTTTCAAATGACTGAAAATTAGCGATTATTAATTGATGGATAGATAGATCGATAGATGCGTAGATGTTATCTTTAACAGTTCCACATGAGTTAGTAAATCCAGAGAAGAAAGTATCCTGTTTTATATCATGAATATATATATTTTTTTCGTATTTCAGATATTAATGAGTGTACAGGAGATAATAATTGTGATGAGAATGCAGAGTGTGTCAACACAGATGGTTCGTTCGTCTGCCAATGTCTAACAGGATTTTCAGGGGACGGGACTACATGCAGAGGTACGTCTTTTTTTTAAACATTATCCACGAAATAGATAGGTAGATAGATATATGAATAAATGAATGAATAAATAAATAAATAGATAGATTGATTGATAGGTAGGTAAGTAGGGGGATACATGTAGATGGGTAGATAGATAGATAGATAGATGAATAATTAGATATTAATATATATATATCGATAGATAGTGGATAGCAAAATAGATAGATTTAAAAAAAGATAGATGTGTAAATGTTATCCTTTACAGTAGAGATAATATTCAGTTTCATATCATGACTTTTTATTGGGAATATATTTCTTCACATTCCCTTTCTTTTTCTTTCTTTTTTCTTCGTTTTTTCAGATATTAATGAGTGTACATCAGGAGCTAATACTTGTGATGAGAATGCAGAGTGTATCAACACCGTTGGTTCGTTCGTCTGTCAATGTCTAATTGGATTTCCAGGCGATGGGACTACATGTGGAGGTACGTTTCTAATTTTACATGGCCACGAAATAGATAAGTAGATAAAATAATGAATAAATGAATGAATAAATAAATAAATAGATAGATTGATTGATAGGAAGGTAAGTAGGGAGATATAAGTAGATATATAGATAGATGGATGAATATAGAGATAGATAAATAGATAAATAAATAGATAAATTGATGGATGGATAGACGAATAATTAGATAGATAGATAGTGGATAAAAATAGATAGATTTATTTTTAAAAAGATGAGTAAATGTTATCCGTTACAGTATAGGTAATATTCAGTTTCATATCATGAATTTTTATTGGGAATATATTTCCTGACATTCTTTTTTTGTTGTTATTTTTTTCTTCATTTTTTCAGATATTAATGAGTGCACATCAGGAGATAATAATTGTGATGGGAATGCAGAGTGTATCAACACCGATGGTTCGTTCGTCTGCCAATGTCTAACAGGATTTTCAGGGGATGGGACTACATGCAGAGGTACGTCTTTTTTTTCTTTTTTACATGATCCACGAAATAGATAGGTAGATAGATATATGAATAATTGAATGAATAAATAAATGAATAGATTAATTGATAGGTAGGTAAGTATGAGATAGATAAGTAAATAGATAGACAGATTAATAGATGATTAGATAGATATATAGATGGATAGAGAGATAGATAAATAGATAGAAAAATAGATGGATAGATAGATAAATAGATGAATAAATAGATAGATAGATGAATAAATAAATAGAAAGATAGATAGATATATAGATTTTTTTTTTAAATACATGTGTGAATGCTATCCTTTGCAGTAAAGATAATATTCAGTTTCATATCATGACTTTTTATTGGGAATATATTTCTTCTCATTTGTCTCCTATTGTTGTTGTTATTCTCTCGTTTTTTCAGATATCAATGAGTGTACAGGAGATAATAATTGTGATGAGAATGCAGAGTGTATCAACACCGTTGGTTCGTTCGTCTGTCAATGTCTAACAGGATTCTCAGGCGATGGGACTACATGTGGAGGTATGTCTCTTTCCTCATTAGGCCAAACCTCTTTGATATGCAGCATTTGAAAAATGCCATTTCGTAATATATTAAGATTATTAGACTCTTCTTTCTCTTGTGCCTAGTTATACACAAACAACACAGATGAGACCTATAGATTATTATTATTATTATTATACCAGACCGACAATTTAGAACAAAAAATGAATAATATATTTCCTCCAGTAGCCAGGAATAGATCAGTTTGGAAATGGTTTGGCGGTGTAACTTATATGTTGTTGACTTTATATCAATGATAACAAATACAGAATGCAGACAGCTAGGTCGTTGCTAGGTTGGACAAACAGTATTTCGACTAGACGAGCGAGTGCATGGCCTGGGCAACTTCTGTTCAGAGAAGATGATGACCCGTTAACATGTATTGTGCTAGAACGTTTGGGGGATGTTTGACCGACATATCACTAACTGCTACATGAGCAATACGACTTGACTGAAAGAATTCAATTATCATTTCGCACAGGTGTAAACAAATTCTCTCTCTCTCTCTCTCACTCTCTCTCTCTCTCTCTCTCTCTCTCTCTCACACACACACTCTCTCTCTCTCTCTCTCTCTGAATCACAATTTTCGTTTTAGCCTTTGATATCTGTGAGACCCTTGGTCCATGCCCAAGCGTTGCCGAGTGCATCAACGAGATCGACAGCTATACCTGTCAATGTCGTACCGGCTACGAGACCGTGTCGACGAGCGACGCAGGCTCGGTCGTGTGCAGCGATGTCGATGAATGCAGTTCGTCGACCACTGCGTGCGACGTCAATGCCGTGTGCATCAACACTGTAGGGAGCTACGAGTGCGTGTGCGATGACGGGTATGCCGGAGATGGAATGTCGTGTGAAGGTGAGGATTGCAATTGGAATGAATTAGCAGTGACAATTAACTATTTTATTAGAGGATTGATGACATACAACTGTACTTCATTATATGTCAGTCACACTCATAAGACAGACCGAACGAAAAAGTATTCCAAATAACCGAGCTTTTGTCGGCCATCGGTCGGTTTGAAATCTGTGTGGCGTTGTGACTTGGGTACTACATTTTCGAGATATGTGTTACTATGGTTCACATAAATATGAAAATGTTGTAATAAATGAATTAATTTGGAATGAAGAATCTAAAAATGACATGGATTGTATTGATAGATGTTTCATGGCTAAGTACAGGATACTGGCTGTTTGCTGTTTATGCCTACTCTCAAAGACCATTACATGGATAACATTTGATATATTACATTCGTTCCAAAATTTGTTTTATGGTATTGAACATATTTCATCATACTTTTCATAATCTTTTTACTTTTTGCAATCAGATGAAACCATTACACGAGGTATGTGAGATGTAGTAGAAGAACTGATTGCAAGCCGCGTATTCAGTTTTTGCTTTTGCATTTCAGTTATTTATATTGCCAGATATATGCTATTTGCCATTCTATTTTATGATTTGTTTGCTATTCGCGACTGTTTCCTAGATTTCGTTATTACATCATAATGATTTGTTGTGCTGCAAACATATTATATAACATGAATTACAAAATAACCAATCGGGGCGATCAATCGTTGCGTAGTACATTGTATATGTGACACTATTCTATTATCACTATTGATATTATTGTATGAGAAAACTTTCACTAGAGCATAGACAAACATAAGTTTATTAACGAGAGCCAATCCCGGCCCCCCCACTCTGAGAACGAACGTACCGCATGCGTGTTACCAAAATGTCCTTTCGTAACAAAAGAAAAAGGTCGACCGTATTGACTTTACACACCGGACTTTTGCTGAAAAGGGGGGGTGCTGAAAAAGGCTCGTATACAAAAGAAAAAGGTCGAGCCGTATTGACTTTACACACCGGACTTTTGCTGAAAAGGGGGGGGTCGCGTGGAACACGCATATGCGTACCCTAAATAACACTGAGTGGGGGGGGGGGGGGGGGGGGCCGGGGAGCCCATTCGCTAGGCGCACGAGGTGTCATTTGTCTGACGAAAGACTCCGTCAGTGAATGGTGCGTGGCACGTGTCGTGTGAGTGTGACGTCATACTAAAACTCATCGCACAATGAACAGTGCAAATTCTGCGTTGAATTACTGATGCCTGAGTTATTTGCTTTAATATGCATTATTAGCATAGAAAAACACGCAATTCAAATGACATCTCATGTTCAACGGGGTTAATTAAAATTACCATGCGTTTGATCTGTTATGTCACTTTTTTTTAAATGGAACTCCATAAATTCCCCCCCACCAGCTGTTGACCCCTGCCTCTCATCACCCTGTCAGAACGGAGGGGTCTGTACCTCAGATGACGGAGCTTACCAGTGTGAATGTCCATCGACTTTTACCGGTATCAATTGCAATACAGAGGTGGTACAGAATGGTAAGTATTTGCAAGATTTATGATTTTAAGAATATTCACAAGATTTAACTTCAATGTTTTGCTGTTTTGTATCATAGTTCCTTAGATCCTGTCGACTATAATAGTTATTTTATAAATAGTTCTCTCATTCTCTTTCTCGAACCCCCCCCCCCCCCTCCCCTCTCTCTCTCTCTCTCTCTCTCCCCTCCCTCCCCTCTCTCTCTCTCCCTCTCTCCTCTCTCTCTCTCTCTCTCTCTCTCTCTCTCTATCCCCTTTGTCTCTTCTCTCTACACACTGAAAAATAATGGTACAAATTTGCACCCTATAGGGTGCAGATCGCTGCTACAATAGCAGCCACCTACAGGGTGCAATTTTGCAGACTTGCACAATTAGAGGTGCAAAAGAGCACCCTTTGGGGTGCAAACGAGCACCCTTAGGGGTGCAGACCGCTGCTACAATAGCAGCCATGTATTGCAGACTTGCACCCTATAGGTGGCTGCTATTGTAGCAGCGATCTGCACCCCAAATGTACCCCTATTTCTTAGTGTGTACAGAGCAATTTTTACTAAAATAAAAGAGAAAATGATGTCAATCACTGTTTTATTTCAGAACCCATCGAGGTAATAGAGCATCCAGCTTCCCAAGAGATAGAATACGGCGCCAGCATCAGTCTGTCGTGTGCATTCCAGAACGCCGAGAGCTTCACGTGGAAAAAGAATGACCAAATCCTCTTGGACAATGCTGACCGATCACCACTGGTCATCTCCCCAGCCTTGCCCCGGGACCAGGGCTACTACTCCTGCATCGGTTACGGTGCAGATGGGGATGATGTGGAGACGAATATAGCCTTGGTGACGATGACAGGTAGTTGAATATTTGCAAGCATTATCGAAATATCTCCTTAGGCGATATGTATAATATGTTTGACAGCTGTATTTAAATATTTGAATGCATTATGTAAAAACATCATAATGTCCGCACATTTTAAAATAATTATATCATGCCCGCACACTGGATTGCAGGCAAAATCTTCGCAAACATTTATCAATCTAACAATTCTAACCACAAAAAAAAACATTATATTTTTTTCGGGAGTATACTTCTGCTATTCTGCTTCTTTAATGTTAACGCTTAGAGTGTGATATGGTGGTACTGTTTAGCATGCGTTCCAAAAACGAGCAGATGAATACGATTGTGCTACTGATAATCGTGAATGCTTTTGTAATTCTTATCTGCTCCGAATTGCTTTAAAAACATGTTGATCATAATTTTGAAAGGCATATCCAATTTTGGAAATGCATTTTATCCTAGTAACATAATTTGTTCATTGATCTTATTAAACTTTGATTATTTTATAATGTAAATGATCTTAAACAATTTATTTTTATTATGTCCTCAAAGGTGTAACAAACTACATAGTTACTGCTTCGTTCGACCTAATATATGAAGATAGTTTGGCGGATCCCAATTCAGCTTATTTCATCGAAACGGCAGCAATAATACAGAATTTTGTGAGTATGAAGTGTTACTATTTTCTTCACTGTAGTGATCTTTAGTAAATTTAATTTGTTGAATGAGCAGATTTACAGATATCTTCATTGTTATGTCCCTAAAAATAGATACCATTGAAAAGCTGTACTTCAAGTGAAGAATGAAATGGATAACAGTTGAAACTAAAAAGACGTTCCAAATGACCGATCTAATATGATTTTTGGTAAGCAAGCACATAAATGGGTCTTTAAGGTGAGAGAAAATGATAGCAAATTCGTATGCTGCATCCTAAATAGAAATTACCATTAAAAAGATAAAAGATACAATTAATGAAAATAAAGTTAAGTAACATGACCCAATTTCCTTCCCAGGTTAATATCGGTCTCCAGAACACTGCTGGGTTTTCGTCACCGCCCGAAGCACGTGTTGATGCGCTGACTGCAGGCATCGTGGTCGCCGAGATCGTTGTCTTCGTGACGAACGGGACAGACGACGAACTCGTACAGCTATCCCTGATTCAGACTGCCCTTCTATCACAAGCCGAGATCTCAGATGGATTTATGGATCCAGACCAAGTGACTGTGATGAGTACAAGTAAGTGGTTTACACCTAATACAATGTTACCAACCAACAGCGTGGCAAAGTGACTCGATAAAAGGATAGCAAACAGGGAAACAATTGTCTTAATAAATGGTCAACAACCAAGAGGGTATCAAAGTGCCTTGATAAATGGTAAACAACCAACAGGGTGACGAAGTAACTTGGTAAATGGTCAACAACCAAAAGGGTATCAAAGTGACTTGATAAATGGTCAACAATCTAGAGGGTGACGCAGTGACTTGATAAATGGCCAACAACCAAGAGGGTGACGAAGTGACTTGATAAATGTTCAACAACCAACAGGGTGACGAAGTGACTTGATAAATGGTAAACAACCAACAGGGTGACGAAGTGTCTTGATAAATGGTCAACAACCAAGAGGGTATCGAAGTCACGAAGTGACTTGATAATTGGTCAAAAACCAACAAGGTGACGAAGTGACTTGGTAAATGGTCAACAACCAACAGGGTATCGAAATGACTAGATGAATAGTCAACAACCAACAGGATGACGAAGTGACTTGATAAATGGTCAACAACCAACAGGGTGACGAAGTGACTTGATAAATGGTCAAATACCAACAGGGTGACGAAGTGACTTGATAAATAGTCAACAACCAACAGGGTGACGAAGTGACTTGATACATAGTCAACAACCAACAGGGTGACGAAGTGACTTATTAAATGGTCAACAACCAACAGGGTATCGAAGTGACTTGATAGATGTTCAACAATCAATAGGGTGCCGAAGTGACTTCATAGATAACGATCACCATAATGACTCGGACCACAAAATACATTATTTTACCCTGTGAAAATATCGGAACTCTTCGTCTTGAAGATAATAAAACAATCTTTCTTCTTTTTTCCCTAAGCGACATGTCCTTTCCTCACCTGGATGTCCCCCTATGGTGCTGAAAACTTTACAACAGGACCCGTCAACTCCGAAGCCTTCTCTACTGGATCATGCCCGCCATATAAACTTAATTGTATGTATCTGACCTTATTTCTCCTATTATCGAAAATAAAATGAAACTATTTTGAGCTGTAATGCATAACAAATTTATCTAAATTAGTGAAATATCTTTCCAAGATTTTGTCCATTATAGTTAGATTTTGGGTCGGTTTGGCGGACGGTGTGACCGAGTTACACTCTTGAGTACATATACAATAAATTCGTTTTTTGCTACTGTTGTAATTTCAAACCCTTATTTCATAATATCATGTCTGGTCTGTTTTTATATGTAGATGACCGACCTATCGGCAGAGCTCGGTGTGGAGGAGACGGTCTGTCACCGAGCTACTGGGATCCTGTAGATAACTGTGGAAGAAACCTGACCGCAGACGAACGTCTGATTGTACTAGAAGATGTGAGTTCCTTGCAACATTTATATCTATCATTTTAGCATTGGAGCCAAAACATACAATGATCATATTTTCCTTAATCTTTCATCGTAAAGAAAGTATTCCACATTCAAATAGCACGTATTCTTTTTCACCCCTTTAATATGTACAGAATGGTAAAATATTCTTTGTTTCACGCCAAAAAAATTGAAAATATTAATAAGGGCATCGTTTCATAAAACCGCCATAAGTATATGTTCGCCGATATCCTATTCAAAAGCGTGTTTGCATGTTTCAGTAAGATGTCAGCGAAAACGTTCTTAAGACGGTTTCGTGACAAGCTGCCAAGGTGCGCCTTAATCTTACAATCTGTATATTTTCCTACCTTATTTTTAAGGCTTAGCTTGATGTCTATGGTTCAGAGACCTTCCTCAGACGTTTTCCGGTAAACTGAAGAATGTATCTAAACGATAGAAGTCCAAATTTTTTGTTTGTTATATATTTGTAAAAACGGAAAAGAAAAAAAAAATCAAACAGAAAATAATAGATCAAATCAAATCAAATTAATTTGTCACTGTCGGAGGTGTCATACAACCCATTACCCATGATTCACTTTGATAAACTATTGTGGTTTCATTTTAGACTCCAGTAACGATAGACAACGTTGCCGACATCGCTGAAGCCACATCAGATCTGACATCATCCACCGAGTCATTAACATCTGAGGGCGTCGCATCTGCGTCGAGGTTGCTTCAGGACATCGCCGAAGCCAGATCACCAGAGCCAGCGGTAAGCGTTCCCGAACGTGTCTAGAACTAGAAGTATGCTTTAATGATCATGATTGGAATAAGTATAGTGGTATACAGTCACAAAAGGTACGGAGACACGTGCCCCTTATAGATTTGTTTAAAAAAAAGAAGAGTGGAAAGTCAAAGTCTCATCTATGGTATCGCATTTTCAATACCTGATATTTCCAATGCTCTCCATTACACAAAGGTTCCTCAATGGCTTGATTGACGCCACGCCACTCGGGTAGGGTGAGACGTAAATTCCGTCAGACAGATTAAAGAGGAATATGACTTTCAGTTTTGCTCAAAGCCAGAAGCAGCATAAGTCTTCAGATATTAATACAAGCTGACATATGTACATGTATCAACTTGCCGACAGGCTTAATAATTCGCCAATTTACAATTTGAGGAGGGGATTCACATCCTGCCACTCCCTTCCCTTTAGTGAAATATGAAAGATTAGACAACATTAATTGCCCATTAAGGAAGTCACTTTGAAAACCTTAAATGTATAGCCCTTTTAACTGATTTTTCTCTTGCAAGTCGCTTTACTTTACCAACCTACATTTCAACAGGTCTGTGTCTTTGTGATTGAGACCGTACAAAACATTCTGAGTGCTTCTCCTGACGAACTTGCCGGTGCGCAGACCGAGAGCGGAGCGACAAGCCGTGCCATCGCCTCTCTAGAGGATCAGCTTTTCCTTGTGGACATCACCGCTTCGAATGGCACATTCACTAGGGTTGAAGATAATCTAGCTGTCCAGGTATTTATCACCACTTCTGTATTTATGTATTCGCAAAAAAGTGTCTTCAAATTCAAGTGAGAAATGGAACATCTAATTTTTTTTTTTTTTTTTTTTTTTTTTTTCTTTTCCATTCATGAATGAACCTGCATTCAATCAGCAGATGTATGAGATTTTTTTTTTTTTTATTACCAACGCTCCTCCTCCACCTCTTTCTCTCTTCTTTCCTTTCTTCTCTGCAAGTCACTCTTTTTTATGTTTATTTGTATTGTTGTATCTAAGTTGAGGGCTGCCGGCACGTCAAGCTACTTTGCTTATTTCTGTAGCCCTCCTGCATCTAATGTATGTTAATTATGCATTCAATATATTTGTTTAAATTCAATATATTTGTTTAATATCGTTTATTATCTGTATAGAATTATATACACTTGAAATATTGTATCAAGCCATATTATGTTCATGAAAATGTATGATGAAAAAAAGAAAAAAGATGCAGAAACCAATAAATCAAATCAAATCAAAATCAAAATCAAACACCGATTTCAACTTGTTTGCTTTGAACTTTGTTATAGAATGAATTTGATACAATTTGACTCATCTACCCTATTAAAGCCAGTATTCTGTTGGAATCTGTCGATGTCGTTCGTGGAATATTTAAATGATTTTTGTTGTATTCCAGTACAATCTACAAAGTTTGTTCACAAGAATAATGTTGTTAATGCTACATTTCATATTGGTTGAATAATAGTCCATATCTACTGAATTGAACAGGTAATAGAACTTTCACCTGACACGCTTCGATCTGGCCTCTCTGCTTCGCTTACCGTCAGTGAGGGCTCCGACAAACTAGCCTCAGACGCTTTCCAACTGATTGTTGGAAAGGAGTCCGTGGTCGACGAGGATGACGATGGCGAACCTGATGCCCTCATCGCACTCCCGTCTGAAATCGGCGACATCATAGGTACCAGTGACAATGTGAGGTGTTCATTTACTACCTTCGCTGATCCCGCGTTGTTCCAGTCTCCTAGCCTAGCCGTGAACAAGAACAGCACTGGTTTATACAGAGCAGCGAACTCGCCAGTTATCTCAGCCACTGTTGGAGGATCGGTCATCAATGGATTAACAGAACCCGTTGTCGTTTCATTCAAACCGCTCAATAGTGTAAGAAAATACTTGGTTTTAACTAAATTATCAAATCGAATGATAAAAATACATTTTTGTACAAGTTACTTTCTATATTTAGGGTAATTATTACCAGGAGTCATCTTCAAAGATTTACAATTGAATGTAGACTAACCGGGAGACGAACGTTATAGGGAGGTGTGTAGGGATGACATCCCTCCACGTCAGCAAATCTCTCACATCTTATAACGTTATTGCCAAAATAGTCGCCCGCAACTCCTCCAATTCAGCGACTTCCCTTAACCTGTCATTTAAAAATATATAATTTCATGATTCTCTCTCCTTATTTTAAGTATGAGCAGGTGAATATTCACGCATTGTAGGTAAACATCTAGAGACCTAAGGTCTTTGGTACCTTCTCCTGAGAGTTTGGAGAGCTTTAATAAAGGGTAGGCCCTGGGTAGGCCTTAAGAGGTATTTGACCAATCCTGATCCTCTACTCTTACTATTCTAGAACGCTACAAATGCAACCTGTGTATTCTGGGATTTTGAAGCCAATAACGGGACTGGTGATTGGTCAACAGAAGGATGTAGTCTGAGTAATACAAGCACCGATTCCAGACCAGTATGCCAATGCGACCATCTCACTAACTTCGCTGTTCTTATGGTAAGGATCAGTCTTTGGTTTTTATTCACTGGAGCAATTGTATACATACCAGACAGGTTTATATATACAAACATGAAACATTACACATGTTTTTCATGCATTTATTCCTTTGCCTACAATTAAAATTGTTTTTAGGATATCTTATCAAGTAGAGTATCGTGCATTTAAACACGTTGTAAGTGTGGTGATGTTAGTGCGCACGATGTTTTTGCCCTCTCTTTTGGGGTAAAGAATGTGATTAGTTGAAAAAACAAGAGAGCCAGCAAGATGAATGATGAATTTCGCATATGCAGAAACCAATACAATTTCAGACTTGGAAGTTAAATGTTAGATGTATGTCGATGCCTGATAAAAAGCGATACAATCTGTTAATTTGTATTGAAAAAATAATATCTCATTTTACTCCTCTCTCGCTCTCGCTCTTTCTCTCTCTCTCTCTCTCTCTTCATCTTCATCTTTCTCTCTCTTTATTCCTTTCTTTGTCTTCCCCTCTATGTCTCCATATTCTCTTTACTTCTCTCTCGCTCTCTCTTTTTTTCTTTGTCTCCCCATTCTTTTCACTTCTCTCTGTCTCTCTGTCTCTCTGTCTCTCTCTCTCTCTCTCTCTCTCTCTTTTTTTCCTTTGTCTTTCCCCTCTTTGTCTCCCCATTCTCTCTCTTTCTCTCCCTCTCTCTCCCTCTCTCTCTACCTGCCTATCTTTCATCTTGTTTTCTACCATAGGACATCTATGGTGGTTCTACGTTGTCTGATAAAGAGGACTACATCTTGGAGATTCTCAGCTATGTCGGTTGTTCCATGTCTGTTGTTGGACTGGTCATCACCATCATTACTTACTTGAGTAATAGGTCAGTTGACTCAGTTTCTAATTATTTTAATTTCCCTCTCCTTTTCTCACTCTCTCTCTCTTCATTATTCAGTAAGTTTTGATTAATAGTAAATATCCCTATAATGATCAGAAAGCCGAAATCATTGGGACACATTTAAGCTTTTTGCCTTCCACTCGTCAGAATAATTTGCAAGCCGAAATCAAAATTTCAGTTCAAGCGGTTTCTTCATTCCTAAATTTAATACTCTGCCTCTCTGCAACGCTATTTTTCAGTTTTAGAAGTTCAAGACATCTCTTCCTTTTGATATTGCTACATATTTCTCCAGAACCCAGTCGAAAATCCAAACAATTCAAACGTATTCAGTCCTTCTTACATACCTAGACAAAACTTTCTATGTAATAAAGTGAACTGAAAATAAATTGAATCAAATGTAACAGAACGAAACAAAACATAAGAGACATTCATTTAAATCAGCATGATATTTATACATATATAATATATAATATGAAGAAAGATCTTGTTGGTGATCTAAATGTAAAATTTGAATTAAGGCATTTGCTATTGCTCTGAACTGTGTGATCATAATATAAACCCAGAGATGTTACTTCTCCAGACTCAGAGTTTGGGATTGGGGGGGGGCAAACATTCCAAGGGGCTCACCTTCCAGGGCCAGTGACGTAACGAGCAAAAACGTTTAGAAGGGGGGGGCAGAAGAAAAATCTGCATCACCATCACTCTTACACGTTACATGCAGGGCAGGCCCCGCGGAACGTTTTTCAAAGTGGATTATTAACAATCAGGTAGAGCGTAAAATGGCGTGGGGTCCAGGGCCTGGGCCCGGCCCCGGTAGGGGGTCAAGGGGCTGAGCCCCCAGAAGTTTAGGGGTTTTAGGCATTAAAATTATGGTCAGATAAGCATATTTAGATACCTTATTTGTGACACTGGCAGGCCACTAATTGGCGGAGAGTCCAGGGAGCAGAGCCCCCGGAAGCTCGAGGGTTTTAGGTATTCAATAACGGTCAGATGAGCATACAGGGCCCCGCCTTACAAAAAACAGACACGCTTTCCCATTCTCTCGCAATATGTCCACGATATGCGCGTATCGCTATTATAAAAACCTACATTGATAAATTTAGCTGGCATGCGCAATGTTTAGGAAATTTAATTCCTGTTAACTTTCCTTTTCTTTGAATGGAATTTCATACGTCATTTAATTCAGGTTTTTATTATTGTTATGTTCTTTTGGGTTAAAAATACAAACCATCTTTACTCCTTTACTGCTTTTTTTTTTTTGAGGGGGGGGGGGGGGCGTTTTGGGGGGGCAAAAATGCGTTTTGCCCCCCCCCCCCACTTTTTTGATTAGGGGGGCAGCTGCCCCCCCCCCCCTGCCCCCCCCCCCCACTTCCGGCGCCTATGTCTCCAGTAAGTTTCTCATTTGTTTTCTGTTGAGCATGTACACACAATGTACAGATCACCAATTCATGAAATTAAAATCTTTCCTCACTGTTTCGCAATCATGTTCTTGTTCCTCCTCTAGAAAATTTCGGATGAAGAATCCCAACCAGATCCTACTCTGTCTCTGCTTCTCCTTGCTCGGTCTCTACGTCACCTTCCTGGCCATGATCGCTCTCGACGCCGAGCGGGGCGTGGTCGAAGTCGACGTCGTTCCTTGTAGCATCGTGGCAGGGTTGTTGCACTTCTTCACGCTGTCATCGCTGGCTTGGATGTGCGTCGAGGGCTTCAACATGTACCTCATGTTTGTGCGGGTCGTGGATAGTTACGTCTCGAATTTCATCCTCAAGGCATCATTTTGTGCATGGGGTAAGCAGAAGTAGGATCCCTAATCTTTTTGTTTAACTGCAAAATAGTAAGATCAGCAATAATTTATAAGTTTATTCATGTTATTCGTCAAAAATGAAAGATAATTAATGATATGTACCGAACCTTCAATTTAGAATTTCAATAAATACAATATGATCGTTAACGTTTATTATTCATTACCTGCATAATCTTTTTTCTTTCTTTCTTTTTATTAATAACGTATTTAAGTGATGCTGACATGTTGTCATTTACCTTCTATTGCTTTCCCATGTCTGTCCATAATTGAATTAAATTCGTTAATTTTCACAACATTTGATTTTAAGAGGTGCGAATTGTCAATGAATTGCGATACATTACGCCGCAACGGATGACAATTCCTTCTCCAAATACTTGATATGCTGAAACCGTTTTGTTGGTGCTCATCGTTTTTAAACTATTTCTTCCAGGTCTACCTGCAATCGTAGTGTTCATCACGGCAGGAGTCACAAGGGAAACATACGCACAGACAGATTTGTAAGTCTGCCTGATAATAATGATGATGATGGTGGTCGTGATGTTGATGAAAATGGTGACGATGAAGATGATGATGTTACCTGTGAAGATGATAACGGTAACACTGATGAGGTGATGATGAGAAGGAGGAGGAGAAGGAGGATGGTGGTGGTGGTGATGATGATGGTGATGATGATGGTGGTGGTGGTGGTGGTGGTGGTGATTACGATGGTGATGATGATAATTAATGATGTTATAATGATGATGATCCGATCGTACTTGTCATGTTCTATTTTCGTTACATATACCAAACAAATATATCGACATCGAAATGGCAAACAAACATCCCACCGTCTGTACATTTGTGAACCATCTTCTTTCACAGCTGTTTCGTGAGTCTCTGGCCCCAGGTGGGTGGTCTCTTGATACCAATTGGTCTCATCCTCCTCTTCAACTTGGTTGTCTTTGTGCTGGTCATGAAGCGACTCACCAAGACGGTCAGGGGTAAGCAGCAGAATGAGAAGGCCGAGCGACGTCAACGAGTTCGACGATTCCAAAACGCCGTATGCATCCTCCTCCTCATGGGTAAGTTCAAGGAATGGTTAGAAGCACACCTTCATCGAATAGCTTTATCTCGATTGCAGACAATAACAATTGTTATGATTATTCTTTCATACACATCGATTGGAATACTTTAACTTACCCGATGAAATCAATCTTCGACAAAGATACGTTGAAAATAGAAGTCCATAACCACCTCTCTGTTCTGTATGGAATGTACATAGATTTCAACGATTAGTTGTCATGTTCAAATTTCATTATTACAACACTTGAAGCGAATTCTCTTAACGTTTTTCACAAATCACGTCCTGAAATGATGTTTTTTATATTTGTGTCAATGTAAATGTAAGTACTTTGCACAAGTCTTGATTTAAAAGAGAACATGCTGCAATCATTTATTTTTTGTAAATCTTAAATTCAACTGGTTTCCTTTTTAAAATGAACTTTTGATATACCCTTTAATAAAAAGTTAGATAAACTTCTCCATAAGTTAGGTGCATAGACCGATGAAATGATTATGATTGTAAATGTAATTTATTCTAATGTTGAGCCATTGAACTTACGATATATTGGATGATTCTCATTTTGTTTTAATTACTACGCATTTTCTCCAATCTTCTATTCTTTTTGTACAGGTCTAACGTGGTCTGTAGGATACCTGTCGTTGATCCAAGCAACCAGCGTGGTCGTCCAGGGAATCTTCACCGTGCTCAACTCCCTTCAGGGTTATTTCATCTTCATGCTCTACTGCGTGCGTCAACCACAAGTTCGACGTCAATGGCGGGCCCAATTCAGCTGCTGCCTCCCCGAGTCTCTGCGGGTCTCTCTCGATTCTTCGACGTCTCGCTTTTCGTCGACAATGAATACCCGTACGACCACGACGTGGAAACCCAACAACCAACCCTCCAAGAAGGGCCTGAACACCATCTCCAAGTTCAACCCCAATTCGGTACCGACTTCGACGACGGAAAAAAATCTAGGGAGTCGGATGTATGATAATGATAGGATCTAAGAGAAGTCATATATCGCGAGATTGGCTTCTGAAAGCCAGAAGGGCGGTACCGCTTTCTAACGGCATATGACACAATATCCTTCTGGCTCGCAACAGACGAAATGTCCATTGTCAGTTCATTATTGTCCTAGGATATAGCGATACATGAACAAAGAAAAAGAAAAAGAAATGCACAATCCTACGAATGAAGCTCAACATACATACTTAACAAATGTAATTGCAGAAGTGAACAGACTTCATTTACACTCTGTAGGCCAGGGTGTTATTTACATATTGGATAGAGAGGGGAGTATTTAGGTGGGCCAGTTTACTAATTTGCCTACAACTGAATTGCCCGACAAAGATTTTGATTTAAAGGATGATGGTGCTTCCCTCCCCACCCCCCCCCCCCCCCAAAAAAAAAAAAAAAATCACCCACGTCCTCCTGTTCCTAGCTATGCATTTTATTTTCAGTGACTAGACTACCTTACACAAGAGTAGACTATTTTTTAAGTATAAAGAAGGTCATTAGCTGGAACTGCACATGTTATGTGATTTCCTTTTAGCCTGAGCTCTTTCTGTGTCATACACTGTCAGTGGCATCATTGAGAGAAAGAAATCGTAGGTTCAGGACTATGTTATATCTGTCACATATAAATACACACGAGAATGTTATCACGTTCTTGATTTCATATTCAAGTTTCAACTGTAACGTTTAATGTTTAATGTGTGAGGTGATTTGACGATAACTTTTGTCAGTATAAACCATCTCAGCAAGTCTTTCTACTTTTATGTTATCACCCTTCTCATTCTCTCCTCCCCACCCCTCCCCCACCTCTCGCTCCCTCTCTCTCTCCCTCTCTCACTCATTTTCTCTCTCTCTCTCATCTCTATATTTCTCTCCCCCTCTTTTAATCTATCTCTTATTCCTTTTTCTATTTTTATATCAATAAAATTGTCATCTTTACCAGTACAATCTTTTTTAAACTCTAAAAGGACCTGTAACACATTAAAAGAAGTGGAGTGGAGAAGTGGAGTATTTTTGTAAGATTTTCTGTACAGATCTTACGCTGTGTATGAAGAAATGCAAAAATGTATTAAAAATCTGCACCTCTACTCGCTAGAGACGATAACATATTTATTTAACCTTCATCTTCTAAAATATGGATTTCATTCAGATTTATTATTTTACCTTAGTATTCAACGGGTTGATTAAATTTTGAAATGGTGCTAATGTTTGTTTGCATTATTTCAGGAACTATTTCGCGGACTGTTTAATTTGTTGATGGTGATTGTTATTTCGGACAAAGCAGTGGTTTTATTGCACATTTGTTTAGACCTGTTTGACTTGGGTTTCAAATGGGCGTACGAGACAATTCTGTTTTATGAATACATTTTAAACAAGATTATAGTGTAACTCTAACAGTTAACATTACACCTGATAAATGTCTTATAAAAATGAAGTTTTTACTGTAACTTATCGTTTTATTACAGCATTATACACTTATACAAAATATTAATAATCCTCAATTAAGGACATTATTCGATTTCGCAATTTGCATTATAGTTTCATTTACTTTCCAATTAATTTATAGACAATCATTATATATTTTGAATTAAACCACGAATGTCTTTTAGGTCCCCTTAGTTATCATCTCGCGAAGATCTCTAAAGGCCAATGACAAGTATACTTTCATTATTTGAAAGTTATTTAGACAATCAGTTTATGTTTATCGATGCTAGGCCTATATGAAAAGAATTGCAACATTTTGATAATTTGTCATTATTCAAGGATGTAGCTGGTACTCTTCCTGCTCTTCAATATAACTTTATTTCTTGAATAAAGGCATGACACTACTTCATATTAACCTATAAAGCCATCTGCTATTCATCTATGTGTCGACAGCCATGTCCCACAATGCATTACCAACTGCATGATGCGCGCGTGATGATGAATTTATACATTTTTTTTATTTCGGAAATCGCTCTATGTACGTGGTAGCGATGGCGGTAAAATACCCTGCCATTATACATTACCCCGCAAGAAAATTGGATGATGATTAAGTTACATTAGCGGCACATTACTTACGCATCAAATGTGTGTATGTTCTAATTTAGTAAGTATCGACAATATAATTATGTTGAATATGCAATGTAGAACTGTTATATATCATACCACTTTGTCAAACCAGCTTTCAAATTGAAAAATATTGATCAGTAGTGATAATTATTACATTTGAAATGAAAAGATGATAATTGATAATAAATTTGTAATTTAAAATGATGCTTGGTATCTTAAATAGGCAATAGAATGTTAATTTATTGAAAATAAAATAGAACTATATTATAAACAAATATGAGTATGCTTTGTCTCTGTTTCTAAGAATGTTGTATTGTACAAGAACTTCGTTCAATGATTTGCAAAAATGTGGAAATATTTCAACTGCCATAGGCTAAAACACAAAGACTATTCTTTTAAGAGTAATTATCCTACCCTAAAAATTTCCTTGAAAGGCTGTGAAATTGAATTTAAATACAATTTAAAGACATGGACAAACATAGAGAGATTCCAAAAGGTGAGAAGACTGTCCATGAATTTGCAGTAATATGGGTACTTTTGGCCTTCAAAAAGAATGATTATGCTACCCTAGAATCTCTTTCAAAGGATGTAAATTCAGATTAGTATGAAATTGGGATACATGGACTACCATATGATATGGTCCATATCATGAACTCGTAAACCTAAGGAGACCTTGCATTAATTTGTAGCAATATAACCTCCTTTTTGTTGATAAGGCGATTTGTCCTTTGGTCAAAACTGCGCATGCGCATTCCACGGAAATAAACAACTCAGCTCGCCCATGATAGGTTAACATGGGGGGGGGGGGGTTCTTGAGAAGGGTTATAATTGCCGTAGAACGACTTTGAAATTGCGTCAAATATGACTCATATGAAATTTGAAGACGTGGACTACCACAAAATAAACTCGAAAAGCTAAATAGACCTCGCAGTTTTCCTCTCGAGGCGTACTAGTAACTGATAGTAGGGACTTTTAGATTTGCACGACGGAGAACGTGGACTGCCCTTTTAAGGCAATGTGAGGTCACTGCCAGTGCCTTAAAAGGACGTTACATTGCCTTAAAAGGGCAGTCCACGTTCTCCGTTGTGCAAATCTAAAAGTCCCCTATATGATTGTCAGAGAGTATTAGCATTGAACGTTTTTATACAATGCTCACTCACAAAATTCAATTACATTTTAAGCAGTTGCTATGTCAGAAATCCCCAAGCAACACCATGAAAAGAAGGGTTTCAATGGGGTATTAGGCCTAAAATAAAAACTTGCTGTATTGCCTTTTGCGACCGACCCAAAAATCTGAAAATCTACGGTCGGCATTTTAAAAAAGTATTTTTTTTTTTAAACCGTTTTTTTTAGAATGTTTTGTATTAATGAATAAAAAAAAAAGTATTTTGTTTGACGAAGGATATAAATGCATAAAATCAAATTATTCCAAACAATCTTCACATTGCTAGCAAGTTTTACAGGTAGTTGAAAACCAAATTCGTGAGCAGGAAAGCACAGAGTATTGTCTTTAAACAACATTGCAAACCATGGATTATTATGAGGTGAAAAAGATATGAATGGAATGATGACTCTGAAACACATGTATTAAAGCATTAAAAACTGAAAAATATCGGTCCAAAGAGGGCGACAAAAAAAAAAATGTTTTCCGACCGACCGACCGACCGACCCATGTTTTGGCACCTAAAGGGCAATACAACAATTTTTTATTTTAGGCCTTATAGTTATAAAAACATGCAATGCTAATGCAATAAGGTACTGAGTGGGGGAGGAAATACCACTGTCTTTTGTGAACAGGTGATCAGTTGATGGGAAGGGAATTACCAATGTCTTTTGTTCATCTAGCTGACTGATTAATGACTGGATGGAGCTTAGCAGGTAGAAAAAAAGTAATATAAAATATATGACATAAATGAACATCAAAAAGTCGAAAGATATGTGATGTATACAGTATTACAGATCAACAAAAGTCAACATGAATTTGTAATTTAGTCACCCTTGAAAGGCCCGGTCACACATAGGGCACGCATGGGGGACGCACGGCCGGCGCAAAGGACATTTTCAATGTTGGCCAGTGCGTTGTCGTTCGCTAGGTGTGCGTCATCATTCGTTACTTGTTCGTCGAGCGCAATGCACGAACGCTGGACCAACGCTATGCATTCGTCGTCATTCGCTGTGTGCGTCGGGATTTTTTGAGCATGCTCAAAAGTGTGCGCGGAGCTCGACGCATGAATGTACACGCCAAAAGGACGCCAGACATGCGCGGAGCGCGCTAGACCAACGCCAGACATACGCGGAGCACACGCCCTGTATACGCGCAGCGCGCTAGCAACACGCTATGCATTCGGTGTCAGCTCGCTAGCTTCTCCCAAATCCTGACAAAAGTCGGGCTCATGACTTTTTCGGATTTCAGTGCGCCGGCCGTGCGTCGTCTATGTGTGACCGGGCCATAGGAATTGAGGGAAACCAGCGTAGATCAACGGAGTGCAAATCAGGTGCAACGGAGCGTCTTTCAAAGTGGGTGGGGGGGGGGGGTGGGGGAGGGGGCTCCAAAAAAAAATGGCACTTTCTGGAAGAAAAAAAAGGGAGCACCTTCAAAAGGGAAACCCCCAAACGATAAGTATACCATGTTTAGACATTGGTAGGCCCTTATACCCCAAAATTGATTATGGTTTGACGTCTTTTGTGACCTTGGAATCATGACGCAATGGAGAAAATATTACAGGAGGCACCTATGAATCCTTAGACCTGATCGTTAATGAAAATTATGAGAATCAAATTTAGTAAAGTACCTAACAAGGACGTACTTACAGAAAAAACACGAGAGAAAGTGTCAATGTTAGTCATAATATTAAAACCAAGCATCTTGCCGGATACAAATAAGAATATTGACAAGGTTCTTTCTATACAATCTTGGCTTCGTTAGGCTTCTCAGTGATAGTAATATATGTTTGTATGGTGGCGTTGATGGATCCACTTCAATACAAGTGTTATTTCCTTGTCAAGTAGATTGAAGTCTTAACACATCTAGACTCAAGAGGACAGAGTATATTGATCGGTTGCCATAGCATTTTTTTATATTAACAAACGAGATACATGTACTATGAAGTTCTAGCTTCTTCTTTTTTCCTGCGATAAAATGTTTGGAACCTGGCTCTGCCGCGCGGAACTTCATGCATGACGAAACGTGATTTTCGATGCATTACAGAAGTGTTTTTAGACTAATAAATACTAATTCATCAACAAGATCATTAACAGAGGATCATGACTGGGATTCGTTCCCGGGGTTCTGAGACCCCGTTTACAGTGAGCCGCGGCCCGGCCTAGCACTGTAAACTGTAAATGTATAAATACTGCACACACAAAAATATTTGGGTAATCTTACTCAAATAGGGAAATAAACTTTGACACTATAGTGACACACTTAACTAAAAGCATTAACTCATTAAATTTTTATTGATAACGCACAGGAATGAGTTTTGTTAATTTGACATTATAGTGACATGGCAAATGAGTATGTTAAATTAGTGAGTTATTTAACCTAATGTTGTGAGTAAATCGCTCCATCTCAACTAGTGAGTAATGCTTCAATTACTCAGTCAGTCATGTTATTAGGCTCATCACATGTGATTATATGGCAAATGAGTAATCTAAATTAGTGAGTTATTTCACCAAATGTTGTGAGTAAATAGGTGCACAGACATAGTGCTCCCCATTATATACACACACAAAATGACTGCCGATTGCCGTCTGCTATATACGTTCAAGTCACATTTATATGTGGACTGTGATGTAGACAGTTTACTCGTCATTGTAGATTTACGATTAGCCATCTGTCATTGTTAGTCTTTAATTGTTGACACACATAAACTACCACACACACACGCGAACACTCTCACTTACCCTCCCCAACACACCATTTCCGCACACCCGGTTCACCAAATGGCATATACACCCTGCAACATAGTGGAACATTCTAGTTTGGTAGTGCCGTCGGACTAGCTACGTTTGTGCTGGCAATGGTTCCAGCGAGCGAAAACGAGTCAACCGGAGCAATATGGATGGATAGTCATGAGTGAGAGAGGTTGACATGGCGGGCAAGGTTGAATGGGCAAGAATGCGTAAGGACAGAACCAAAGGAACATGAGTGTAAGAAATAAAGGGGAAATAATGTAGGTCAAAGCTCTCCTGATGATGACAGAGTATGGAAAGCTAAATATAAATTAACCAAGTACCTACGACTAAAAATATAATCTTATACACTGATAATGCGTTAAATCGACTACGACAAGGTAAACATTTATGTTCATTAACACTTTTAATAACATCATGACATCATGCGCCTGTCTACTTCTTCTTCGTTTACGATACCACCAACGCTGGGGACCCGGCAATTGTTATACCATAAAAGTTACCAATGAATCAATGATTGACTTATACGTATTTTCAGAAGAAGAAAAAAAGGTTCCCTTTTTCAAATCGGCCCAATCCTGCGCACGCACTTTTCACCACAACCTGCTTCAAAACGTTATTTCCGTTATACACCATCGAGTTCAGGAATTATATCATCGAATGCAGACAATGGTAAAAACAGTCCTTGTGATACTTCACCGTCTTTAACGAATCAACGCAATACTATCAGTTACTAGATTGACGCCGCGAGAGGAAAACCTATCTGACATTTTTGTTTCGTAGCGATGAAAACCCATCCTAGATTTGGATTTTTCATTATTGTTTGTAAACTTGGCTCCAAGATGGCGTTCATTCGATCGCAGGTGTTTTGTGTTTTTGTATCTGTGATTGTTGTACTTTTCTGTGTGGATCTTGCATGCAGAGTGGAAGGTGATATTATACTAGCTAACATCGGAGATACAATCACACTAAGCTGCTCTTGAATTGATGGTTTGTATGATAACTACAAGCGGTGGTATAGAAATGGAACATTAATTGCCAACTGGGAAGGTGTCTTCGTCAATGATCCTCGTTTTACACAAGGCGTTACCAACGACGATCGTGTTGATTCTAACAATATATATATTTCTAACATCAGAATGAATGATTCGGCCACCTTCGAATGTTATGACTATCATACTCGAATTATCTTTCATACGTATTATTTACATGTCATTAGATGTTCTAACTGCATTACAGCAAACAATTCAAGTCCAGATAAATTAAAAGTGATTTCTGTGACTGAATTAAACAGGCTTAATTCAGAGTTCTATCTGCAAATTGAGACTGAGTTGAGGATCACCTGCATGCTATCAACTCAGCCCATTCCTTCCTCCTCTCCTATGACTACGCTACCAACGACTTCTTTGAAACAAAGCACGAAAAAAAGAGCATCGACATTCCTATATGGCAATATAACCCTGATTATCGCCATTCTTGGTTCTGTTTTCAGTCTCATATTGATTGTAATCATTCTCGTTCAGCGGTGTAAGAAAACGAAAGGTCGAAGAGAAAATGAAGACACTAGCAATGCATCGATTAAACAGGAGCATCCTGAAGTTCGTAACGAATCGGTTGAAGATGGATCTCGGAAGGGTCCAGAGTATACCACTTTAATTAAGGAATTGAGGGGAGCTAATCGTGAGTCAAAATCAACATCAAATGTTCTTGATAGATCTTCCAATTCAGATCATCTCTATGGCAACAATGCTATCATCACTCAACACGAGCAGATCAGGGGTACCCTTCAGCCAGGGGACCAGTATGATGATGTCAAGATGCCAGGAACAGGAGGTGATGCTGAAGAGTTTCGGCTCCATGACATGCCAGATGTAGGACCCACCAGGAATACCTTGAAGACCACTCCAGAAGCAGGACAGACACCAACCTTGCCTAAGGATGAGGTTTTCAGTGTTGATGCGTTGTACGTCGAATATTAGACCAAGAAAAAAAAAACCTATTTTATTAAATAATTATTTTGTTCAAAACTTTTCAAATTCGAATTTACTTGTTGTTGAAGGGTTTATTGCCTAATATCTAGTCTTAAAGATTTGTCACCTAAAGGCTAAAGCCGATTTCCAAATTGATACTGAACACTACTCGGTTATATTTTGACAAAATATTAACTTGAAGATGATATTTGGGGAAGGCTCTAACCGTCTCAACATTGAAGCCACATTGTGTAGCATAAACATCTTATCTATAGAAACTATATTAGAGAATGTTTTGGAAGTGAAAAGCACAGGATACATGCTGTATAGATAAAAGAATTAAAGGTGGAAATTCGTAACTATCTCAATATGAAATGTAATCAAAAGAAATTCGATACAAACGAAGTTACAAAAATGTTTTCATTATTTTAGTTAGTGATTATGTCACATTAGTTTCAGGTTCTGTACTATGTATGATATGTTACAACTGCATGATGACTTATGATATGAACAAATAAAGTCCCTCGAAAGAGGATAAATAGACAAAAAAATAAACATCTTACATAAAACGTGATAGGATAAAGGGATTCCGAGAAGTTGTTTAAATCTTGTCACAACATCGGCTGCTATATGAGTTTTAAGATCTTTTTGAAAAGTAAAAACTAACACTTTTAAAGGAGATATCAAATCCTGCTTATACGAACACCTTAAATTTTTCTGCTGGTGTGACAAGTTCGGGAATCTGTTAATGACTCTAGATAATACCATCGTTTGGAGTGTACAAACGGTACAACTGTGTTACGGCGATATGATATGTTGGTTGTAATGAAAACTCAAAGTAAACTAGGTTTCGAAGTTAAAAAGAGCATTAATATAAAACAGATTTGAATCCAAATCAATTTCCTTTTTTGTAAATTCTTATAATGAGCCGAACTCTTTGGATGCCGTGTATGTAAGATTCTGTTTAAAATTCTGTTTATTTGAATGGTGTAATATGATGAAATGTTTTTATATCTATATTTCTACAAGGTAAAACGAAGTGGATTGCCTTTGCTTACTTTCAAAGTCGTAGTCATTGATTGCTTGTTGGCGACCTTAAATGTGTACGTATAACACGATTGTAGAGACTTTCAGGAAATCAGCTAAAAGGTAACTTCAGTAGCCTATCGTTTGCCCGGCCCCCCCACAACGAGAACGGACGGACCCCATGCGTGTTGCCAAAATGTCCTTTTCGTAACAAAAGAAAAAGGTCGACCCGTATTGACTTTACACACCGGACTTTTGCTGAAAAGGGGGGGGGGGGGTGCTGAAAAAGGCTCGTATACAAAAGAAAAAGGTCGAGCGGTATTGACTTTACACACCGGACTTTTGCTGAAAAGGGGGGGTCGGTTGGAACACGCATATGCGTACCCTAAATAACACTGAGTGGGGGGGGGGGGGGGGGGCCGGGATTGTTTGCCTTCAGAAATCCTGTTAGATTAATGTTATATTTCATTGTAATGTTCGCTCAATTCAAAAGGTGATGCACAAGGCTATTGAAACTGCTTTCTGTAAATTTGTTCTGGAAAAGGGTGTAATACGTTGTTTACTTTTATAATCTAGAAAAATAAGTAATCTCTTCTTTCTCATTGACCGTAAAATGAACATAAAGATAACATCAATACCATATAAGAATACTTATGTAATGGCATCAAATAACGAGCTATCTTCTCTATATACGTGTACATATATCACGATGTTCTATATATGGTACATCCTTTGCCATACCTACATGCTTTCGCAAGAACGTACTCAATATTCATATCCAATGACAATTTGTGCATTCGGCACAATATAATATGTATTTGAACGCAGCACTATTGAGTACGCGCTAAGTCGTTTTTCACAAGATAAACATAATAATTTCTATATCAGAAACGCAGAATTTGTAATTAAAAAAGTGTGTTTATGTACTCTCTTAAAATACATGTCACCAACTACTGATTATTTTCAATTGTTGAAATTAATTTTCGACCATGCATTGGCATTATGTAATTCCTCACACAAGTCTTAACTCAGTCTTTGGATTATAAAATGTTTCAAACTGTAACAATGATTGTGTAAATTGTGCACTATATTAAACAAAATAATAGGTTCATTCATTGTTTTCGTCAGGAGGAACAGAAGAAATCTGTCTTAATCATGACATTTAATTGAAACGATATCGCAATGTTATGGCTTAACGCCTTTTGCGACCTTGGAAAAACGACGCAATAGAGATTTTTCTTTTAAGGCATCTATGAATCCACAAACATGATCGCTAATGACAATTATGAGAATCAAATTTAGTAAAGTACCTAACACGGAAATACTAACAATAAAAACACTATACAGGGTGAGTCAGAAAAAATGTCCCACTTTTAAAAAGTTGTATTGTTTGAAGTTTGACTATTTAATCAGGGGTTTCATGATATGTCTGGATAGAGTTATCCTCCCAGTACATTTAGGTACCATTTTCATTTGAATCCCTTCACGCATGACTGAACAACAGACAATCTTTACAAGACTGCCATATTTCACTTGCGCCAACTTACTGGGTGAGGAATAAAACAGTGCATTGAACAAAGACAGTCAGACAGACACACACACACACACACACACACACACACACACGCACGCACACGCACGCACACGAACGCGCGCGCGCACACACAGACACAGACAACACACACGGTTACAATTGTCTGATAATTTCCCCTTTTCTGAATAAGCATTAATTTTTATCAAGATCCCTAAATATTTAAGTGACATTTCCCTGACAATCTTTCCCTTTAGTACACAATCACTACCACCATCATATCATCTTAATCTTTATTTTCATCATCATCATCATCATCATGAAGTGCACATGAATCTTCTCGACCTCTTCTTGTGGGGGCACTTGATGTCAAGGATCTTCAGCAGCCCACCTGTGAACATCGAGAAGCTTCGGAGGAGAATCGTGGACGAGACCGACGTGGTACGCCAAGATGGGGACATGATCCGGCGAGCTTTTCAAGGAATGCTTCACCGTACACAACTGTGCATCAAGAGGAATGGCGGCCATGTCGAGGATTGAGTACGGAGGAGGGTGGAGAACTTTTGGGAAACAGATTCATTGTTGTACCACGATAAAATACCTCAATAAATACAAAAATTATTTGTGTTTTTATTCACCGACGTTTGCGGTATTTGTGTGTGAGTGTGTGCCTTTGTGCGTGTGTGTACAAGTGCGTGTGTTAAAATACTGTTTATGTGCGTGTGATTGTATGTGTGTGTGTGTGTGTGTGTCTGTCTGTCTGTTTGTCTGACTGTCTTTGTTCAATGCACTGTTTTATTCCTCACCCAGTAAGTTGGCGCAAGTGAAATCTGGCAGTCTTGTAAAGATTGTCTGATGTTCAGTCATGCATGAAGGGATTCAAATGAAATTGGTACCTAAATGTACAGGGAGGATAACTCTATCAAGACATATCATGAAACCCATAATTAAATATTCATACTTCAAACAATACAACTTTTAAAAAGTGGAACATTTTTTCTGACTCACCCTGTATATTCTGTACGATATTGAAAATATATATGCCACGCCTACTTTCTGACAAAAAGTGTCGATGTTGGCCAAAATATAATCATAACCAATCGTCATCCTTCCAAAATACATATTACAATGCTGACAAACAAATTTCTATGTTTACAATTTCGGTTACGTTATGCTTCTAAGTGATCGTATGTTTTGGACAGTCAATAGATCCACTTCAATACAAGTGTCATTTCCTTGTCAAGTAGGTTGAAGTCTTAACACATCTAGACTCAAGAGGGCAGGGTATATTGACTGGTTGCCATATCGTTTTTTTAATAACAAACGAGATACAAATATGAATTTCTAGCTTTCTGCAGCATTTTGGGTATCTTTATTTTTTCTGCGATAAAATGTTTGGAACCGGGCTCTGCCGCTGAACTTCAGGCATGACGAAACGTGATTTTCGTTGCATTACAGAAGTGTTTTTAGACTAATAAATCACCAAGATGATTAACAGAGCATCATGACTGGGATTCGTACCCGGGGGTCTCAGTCATGTAGAAAAACTGTAAGCATGCGTGATCACAGGTTTTCCAGACACCCCCTAAACGAGGATTTCTTCTTAAACCAAAATACACCTAAATGAGGATTTCGGGTGGTTTTCCCCCGAATTCACACACTAAACGGGTATTTCACAAAAGTGTACTCCTAAACAAGTATTGTAAAATTGTAACCCTTGAGCATTTTGAAGTGCGATAGGGATTACGATTTAAGTTGTTGGCAGTGTAAAATAAATCAAATTGCGCTTATGATGTGAAATTAACAATGTAAACATTTATTTCAACAGAGAATCAACCTGTAGCCTACACTTCCAAATGGGTTTAATGCACAGCCATCATATTAAGTCTTTTTTTGAAAAAAATATATCGGTATCGTTGGCATCCATATTGATCTACTGAAGATCTTAAGATCGTTTCAATGCTACATGACTCTCTCTCGGCTCTCGGCCACACAGGAGCTAGAAAATAACCCTAAACGCGTATACAGGCGCGTACAGCAGGATTTTGAATCATTTTGAAAAAGTACCCTTTTTCTTGAAAATGGCCCAAAATGGATGTTTGCGAACACCTTAATGTCCAATTAAAAAAACACCCCTTCATATGCATTTTCTTTGTGACGTATGCTAACAGTAGGCTAATTGAATTTGACTGAGACCCCTGGGACTCGTATTGAGGTCATCGTTAGAAATATATTCGACATCAGAATCGAAATGATCTTGACAAAATGCGTTTGCTATCACTGATCATTGATATCTGGAAGTACGATTCAAGCAAAGTGAAAATTTCATTTTACAATATAATAGTGAACCTAGCACACGAAATGAAAGTAATACTACTCCACTATAGTGACAAAACATGATGGGAAATAGGTATTTCGATGATGTGTCGTGATGAGGTTTTATGACAAAATTATCGGAAGAAGGAAAAAGTTCCATTCTTAAAATCGGCCCAATCCCTTGCAGGCACTTTTCATCACAACCTGCTTCAAGACGTTATTTCCGTTATACACCATCGAGTTCAGGAACTATATCATCGAATGCAGACTATGGTCAAACAGTCATTGTGGTACGTCTTTAACGAATCAATGCAGTATACTATGAATTACTAGTTTGACGCCGCGAGAGGAAAACCTACCTGACATTGTTCCGTAGCGATGAAAGCGCATCCAATATAGTCTTCGTAGATTTGGATTTTTCATTATTGTTCTAACTTGGCTCTAAGATGGCGTTCATTCGATCGCAGGTGTTTTGTGTTTTTGTATCTATGTTTGTTGTGCTTTTCTGTGTGGATCTTGCATGCAGAGTGGAAGGTGATACAATAGTAAAAATAGCTAATATCGGAGATGATATCACACTACGCTGCTCTCGTCCTCTGGATAGTGATATGTATAACTACAACTTGTGGTATAGAAATGCAACATTAATTGCCAACCAGGAAGGTGTCTTCATCAATGATCCTCGTTTTACACAGGGTGTTACCCACGATGGTATGCCTGATTCTTACAATATATACATTAATAACATCAGAATGAATGATTCAGCTACCTTCCAATGTATTAACTATCATAACCAAGAAATTCAGTCGTTTGACTTGCGTGTCATTGGATGTTCTAATTGCATTACAGCAACTCATTCAAATCCAGATAGAATAGAAGTGATTTGTAGACTGGATAATTATCGGACAAGCCAGGTGCTTTCTCAATATGTAATTGTAAAAAGGAACTTTTATACACCGGCTGTAATTACAGGAAACATCTTTACTTTTTCGATTACTGTGACTGCATTAAACAGGCTTCATTCAGGATTCTATCTGCAAATTGACACTGAGTTGAGGATCACCTGCATGCTACCAACTCAGCCCATGCCTTCCTCCTCTCCTATGACTACGCTACCAACGACTTCTTTGAAACAAACAACGGAAAAAAGAGCATCGACATTCCTATATGGCAATATGACCCTTATTATCGCCATTCTTGGTTCTGTTTTCAGTCTCATATTGATTGTTATCATTATCGTTCAGCGGTGGAAGAAAACGAAAGATCAAAGAGAAAATAAAGACACTGGCGATGCATCGATTAAACAGGAGCAGCCTGAAGTTCGTTACGAATCGGTTGAAGATGGGTCTGGAAAGGGTCCAGGGTATGCTACCTCCATTAAAGAATTGCGGGGATCCAATCGTGAGTCAAAATCAACCAAAAATGTTACTGATGGATCTTCTAATTCAGATCGTCTCTATGGCAACAGTGCTATCATCACTCAACACGAGCAGATCAGGGATACCCTTCGGCAAGGGGACCAGTATGACGATGTCAAGATGCCAGGATCAGGGGGTGATGCAGAGGAGATTCAGCTCTATGAAATGCCAGATGAAGGACCCACGAAGAATACCTTGAAGGCCACTCCAGAAGCAGGACAGACACCAACCTTGTCTAAGGATGAGATAGTCAGTGTTGATGCGTTGTATGTCGACGTTTATTAGACCAAGGAAAAAGAACACGAAAACCTTTTTTTCAATAATTATTTTGTTAAAAACTTTTCAAATTTAAATTGACTTGTTTCTTAAAGGTACATTGCTCTGACCTTTAATTTCATCAAGTCAAAATCTTAAAGATGTTTCGCCTAAGAGCAGGAAGCTGATTAAGGAATCAATACTGAACCATGTTGGGTTACATTTTGACAAACGATTTACTTGAATAAGATTTTTGGATGAGGCTCCATATATCTGTTTAAACATTGAAGCCACATTGTTTAGCATTTAAATCTTACATGCAACATGATAGGAAAAGGGGGTTCCGAAAAGCTGTTTAAATCTTGTCACAACATCAGCTGCTGATAGAGTGTTCAACAACCTTTTGAATATTAAACATTTTCACTAACAACTCAAAATGAGTTGTAAAATTCATGTTTATACGAACACTTTAAAGTTATCTGCTGGGGTGACAAGTTCAGGAATCTTTTAGTGGCTCTAGATAATATCGTTTGGAGTGTACAAAAAGTACGACTGTGTTTACGGCGATATGATATGTTGGTTGTAATGAAAACTCAAAGTAAACTAGGTTTCGAAGTTAAAAAGAGCATTAAGATAAAACAGATTTGGATCCAAATCAAGTTCCTCTTTTGTAAATTCTTATCATGAGCCGAAGTCTAAATGGTGTAATCTGATGAAATGGTTTGATTTCTATATTTCTACAAGGTAAACGGAGGTGGATTATATCTGCTTACTTTTAAAGTCAGTCATTGTTTGCTTGTTGGTGATCTTAAATTTGTACGTGCAACACGATTGTAGAAACTATCAATAAATCGGCTAAAAGCTAACTTCAGTAGCATATCGTTCGCTTACATAAATCTTGTTAGAATAATGTAACATATCATTGTAATGTTCGCTCCAATCAAAAAGTTTTGCACATGGCTATTGAAACTGCTTTCTGTAGATTTGTTCTGCAAAAGGGTGTAATACGCTGTTTACTTTTATAATCTAGAAAAATAAGTAATTTCTTCTTTCACACCGACCGTATGTATCAACATTTAAATAACATGAATAACATATAAGAATAATTACGTTAGGACCTCAAATAACAAACTATCTTCTCTACCATGGCTATGATTGTATAGGTGTTCATATATCACGCTGTTTCATAACTATATGGTAAATCCTTGCCTTACTTTGATTTAGCTAAAGAACGTTCTCAATATTAATATTCAAAGACCATTTTTGTTTTCAAAACAGTGTGATATATATCTGTACGTAGAGCTATTGAGGACGCATTTTAGTCGTCTTTCACAAGATAAACATACTAATTTCTATATCAGAAACGCAAAATGTGTAATATAAAAAATGTGTATAATTTACTCTCTCAAAATACATGTCACCAATTACTGTTTCTTTTTCAATTGTTGACATTTACCTTTGACCATGCATTGGCATTCTGTAATTCCTCAAACAAGTTTTTACTCAGTCTTACGATTATAGATGTTTCAAGTTAAGGGATTCTAGGACACCTACCCCCTGGACATCCACCCCCGGATAACCACCCCCAGTCAACTACCCATTAGGATAACTACCCCCTAGGACAACTACCCCTAGGGCAACCATCCTCTAGGACGACTATCCCAGGGGACAACTACCCCCGGACAACTACCCTCAGACAACTACTCCCTAAGAAAGCCATCCTCTAGGACGACTACCCCCCGCCGGGACAACTACCCCCCCCCCCAAGACGACTACCCCCTAGGAAAACTACCCTCCGGACAACTACCACCCGGACAACTACCCCTAGGATAACTGTATGGGGGTAGGTGTCCTAGAGGATGGTTTTCTTAGGGGGTAGTTGTCTGGGGGTAGTTGTCCGGGGTAGTTGTTCCCGAGTATAGTCGTCCTAGAGGGTGGTTGCCCTAGGGGGTAGTTATCCGGGGGTGGATGTCCAGGGGGTAGGTGTCCGGATACGGTTAAAACGATTGTGTAAATTTGTGCACTATGTGAAAAATAATAGGTTCATTTATTTTTTTCGTCAGGAACAGAAGAAAACGATATCGCAATGTTATGGTTTTTTGCCTTGTGCGACCTTGGAAACACGACGCAATGGAGAATTGTTTTCAAAGGCATCTATGAATCCACAGTCCTGTTCGCTAAAGACAATTATGATAATAAAATTTAGTTAAGTACCTCACACGGAAATACTTACAGAAAAAACAACATATTCTGTACGATACTAAAAATAACTATGCCACGCCTATACTTCCTGAGAAAAAATGTAAATGTTGGTCAAAATTTGAATCATAACCAATCATCATACTTCCAAAATATATATTACAATGCTGACAAGCAACTTTCTATGTAAACAATTTTTGTTTCGTTATGCTTCTATTAAAGTGATCGTTTGTATTTGAACAGTCAATAGATCCACTTCAATACAAGTGTCGTTTCCTTGTCAAGTAAATTAAAGTCTTAACACATCTAGACTCAAGAGGGCAGAATACACTTACCGGTTTCAATATAATCCTTCATCAACCAAAAAGATACTTGACGAAACGTGATTTTCATGATCATTAACGAAATTTTTGTTTAGACTAATAAATGCGAGCCTCATCACGTATACGACTAAAAGGGATCATGTCTGGAACACGTATCAAGGTCATTGGTAGAAATAGATTCGATATTAAAATCGAAATGATCGTGACAAAAGATCATTGCTATCACCGATCATCGATATCTGGAGGTACGGATCAAGCAGTGTGACAATTTTTTTCATTTTACAATATATTGTGACCTATAATACTACGCCACTATACTGAAAAAAACATGATGGGAAATATATATTTTGATGATGTGTCATGGTGAGGTTTTATGACCAATACAAATTAAAATGGGAATCTTCAATGCCTTTAAAACTTTACTTTCCATGAACGTATCTCAGAATTTTTAAATGGATCAGCTATATCAGCGCGTACAGTACTGAACGCCGGAGATGACGTAACCCTAGATTGTGTGACGGACTTGTACCCGAAAATTGATGATAATAATAATGATGATAATTTTGATAAAAAAGGAATAATAAATAACGATTCTAGATATATTAATAATAGTTATGATCAAAATCATTGGAATAATAATGATAATGATAATAACAATATAAATATTACATTTATAAAGCGCCTTTTCATAAGATACAAAGCGCATAAATAAGAAATTCAAAAAAACAAAGAAAGAGAAGATTAGAGTATACGAAGCTTTCATCAATTATAAAACAAAGAGGAATATTAAAACAAATTAGAAAAGAGGTGTTTTCAGACACATCTTGAAAGCTGTGAGAGTATTGTAACGGATTGTATTTTGGCTTACCCAATTCCACCATTTCTCCACTCCAAACGTATTCAGAACATGGCAGCCCGTCTCATTGCCAAAACCAGAAAATATGAACACATAACTCCTATTCTTAGATCTCTTCATTGGCTACCTATTTTAACTCGCATTCAATTTAAGATTCTGTTGTTAGTATTCAAAATTAAACTTATGCTCCATCATATTTAAACGATCTTCTCAAACCTATTGTTCCATCACGTTCATTACGGTCAACTACACATGCTAATTTCCAAAACGCCCCTGGTCCCCAAACCAATACCCGTTACGGAGATCGTACTTTTGCTATAGCAGCCCCTAAATTATAATAATAATAATAGGCATTTCTATAGCGCCGTCTATCTAGATAATTCTATGCCGAGGCACATTTATTATTACACCGGCTTTAGCCTAGCAGCCGTTTATACAGCGCTCCAGCATTTCCAGGAATTAATTCCTACCAGGTATACCCATTTACATCACCTGGAACAGTTTACCAATTATTATTCGTCAATCCCCATCTGTAGAGTCTTTTGAGGCAAGTTTGAAGTATTTTTTGTTTAATAGTAATTTATAGGACAGTTTTGTTTAAGTAAGTTTTTAATTATCTGTAATGTCATTATTAGAATTATGTATTATTATTGCTGTATGTTTAGTTTATGTTGTACCTTGTTATGTTAAGCGCTTAGAAACATTGTATTAAGCGCTTTATAAATGTAATTTATTATATTATCTTTAGAACGTGTACAAGGGATGGGGAGTTCCCGGTTTTCGGGGCAATAACTGAAAAAGCCCTGTCGCCTATCATTCTGTTTACCGGTTGGAGGGGCGGTAGGTGTATATAGTGGCCGTGCGTGCATTTTACATGGATGTGTGCGCGGGGACTACATCACCTTGGTATGCTGGGGCTTGATTATTGAGACATTACTTGTAAGTGAGAGTTAAGGTGTTATGTATGATACGACTATTATTTTTGATCACTGATGAAAGGGGACACATGGACAACATTTGGATTATAATGAACTAGCCGTGCTATTTTATTTTGGAGGATTTGAAGGGAGTTAAGATATACCAAGGAGTAGTGGAATTACAATAATCTAGACGATATAAAGTAGATGAATGTACTGTCAGATCTTTGTCCTGCAATTGACCGCGTCTAACGATAAGTTGGATTCTCATGTAATGATTTATAGTTACCACAGAACTAAGTAAGAGTGCTTTGCACATCTGTATGTATAATGAAAAATAAGTTTAATAACTTATGAATAAAGAGCATTGAAAATCACATTACAAATATATATGACCTGTTTATTTACAAGCGTGAAAAATGAAATATAATTATGATTACAAATACAATACTGAATCAATCCATCGAGGTTACTTTAACGAATACGTACATCATTGGGCTCAAAACATTAAAAGAAAACTCGTTAGCGAGAAGAATGTGACGCAAGAATTCATGGGCGTGTTCGATCTTTAACAGTGTCCATGTACTTGTTTCAGTTACATGGCTGTGTCGAAAATTCGACGTCGAGTTGGTTCTGGATGCAGAAGAAGAGAGCACGGTTATCCCGTCATGGTCGAGCATCCCGTCTTGGATGAAGTTATGGAGTAACAGTTAAGAAGCTACTGGGTATTCAAGGTCGATTACGAGTCCAGCGCGTCCCTAAACAAACATAAACATTAAAAAAATGAAGAAGAAAAAATCGGTCTTGTATTATCAAGACTTGAGGTGCATTGACTTGTATGTTTGTTCTATTACATCTTTCAGGTTGGCTGCCAAGATGGCTGACATGTTTTACTATATGAAAGTAACCATTACCAATCACAAAATTGCAATAAACGAAAGTAACGAGTGAGAGAGGTTTCCATGGCAGAGGAGGACAGAACCAAAGGAACATGGGGGAAAAAAATAAAGGGGAAAGAATGTAGGTCAAAGCTTTCCTGATGATGACAGAGTATGGAAAGCTAAATATAAATTAAACAAGTAGGCCTACCTACGACTGAAAATATAATCTTACACGGATAATAAGTTAAATCGACTACGACAAGGTAAACATTTATGTTCATTCACAACTTTAATAACATCATGCGCCTGTCTACTTCTTCTTCGTATGCAATACCATCAAAGCGGGGGACCCGGTAAGTGTATTCGATTCTAGTTACCAATTATTGCCGTATACGTATTTTCAGAAGAAGGAAACAAATCCCTTCTTCTATTGTAATCGGCCCAATCCTGCGCACGCACTTTCAATCACAACCTGCTTCTAAACTTTATTTCCGTTATACACCATCGAGTTCAGGAACTATATCATCGAATGCAGGATATGGTCATACAATCATTTTGGTACTTCACCGTCTTTAACGAATCAATGCAATACTATCAGTTACTAGTTTGACGCCGCGAGAGGAAAACCTACCTGACATTGTTCTGTAGCGATGAAAGCCCATCCAATGTAGTTTTCTTAGATTTGGATTTTTCATCATTGTTCGTTAAACTTGTTTCCAAGATGGCGTTCATTCGATCGCAGATGTTTTGTGTTTTTGTTACCGTGTTTGTTGTACTTTTCTGTGTGGATCTTGCATGCAGAGTGCAAAGTGATACTATACTAAGACTAGGTGACATCGGAGATAATATCACACTAAGCTGCTATCGACCTGGTGGTATTTCTGATAACTACAAGAACTGGTATAGAAATGGAACATTATTTGCTAACTGGAACGGTTTCTTCATCAATGATCCTCGTTTTACACAAGGTGTTTACCAAGATGGTAAACTTGATTCTAACTATATATATATTTCTAACATCAGAATGAATGATTCGGCTACCTTCGAATGTTATGACTATTTTCATCAAAGTATCTATCGTACGTATTACTTACGTGTCACTAGATGTTCTTGCATTATAGCAACTCATACAAATATAGTGAAAAAGAAAGTGATTTGTACTCTGGATAACTATATGACAGGCCAGGCGCTTGAAAAAGATATCATTTTGAACGGGAACATATATCGGACGGCTGTTTTTCAAGGGAGCGCCTTTTCTTTTTCGATTTATGTGACTGATTTAAACAGACTTCATTCAGAATTCTATCTGCAAATTGAGACCGAGTCGAGGATCACATGCACGCTATCAACTCAGCCCACGCCATCCTCCTTTCCTATGACTACGATATCAACGAATTCTTTGAAACAAACGACGCAAAATAGACCATTGACATTATCCTATACAGCTTCAAAAAATTTGACTGCCGGTAGATCTACATCAATATCTACAACAAAACTTCACACACCAACGAACAAGAATGCCAACTCCGACAAAAACACGATGGATGGCAATATAACCCTGATTATCATCATTCTTGGTTCTGTTTTCATTCCCATATTGATTGTTATCATTATCGTTCAGCGGTGTAAGAAAACGAAAGATCGACGAGAAAATAAAGACACTGGCAATGCATCGATTAAAAAGGAGCAGCCTGAAGTTCGTTACGAATCGGTTGAAGATGGGTCTGGGAAGGGTTCAGAGTATACCACTTTAATTAAGGGATTGAGGGAAACCAGCTTGGATCCACGAAGTGCAGATCATGCAGATAAAACGGAGCATCTTGGAGTTTGTTACGAATCGGTTGAAGAATATGAAGATGGATCTCGGAAGGGTCCAGAGTATGCTACCTCCATTAAGGAATTGCGGGGAATCAATCGTGAGTCAAAATCAACATTAAAAGTTGGATCTTCCAATTCAGATCGTCTCTATGGCAACAGTGCTATCATCACTCAACACAAGCAGATCAGGGGGACCCTTCAGCAAGGGGACCAGTATTACGATGTCAAGATACCAGGATCAGGGGGTGATACTGAGGAGATCCCGCTCTATAACATGCCAGATGAAGGACCCACCAGGAATACCTTGAAGATCACTCCAGAAGCAGGACAGACACCAACCTTGCCTAAGGATGAGGTAGTCAGTGTTGATGCGTTGTATGTCGACGTTTATTAGGCCAAGAACAAAAAAACGAAAACCTTTTTTTCCCAATAATTATTTTGTTAAAACTTTTTAAATTCAAATTAACTTGTTTCTTAAAGGTGCATTGCTTTGAACTTTAATTTCATCAAGTCAAAATCTAAGCGATGTGTCGCCTAAGGGCAGGTAGCAGATTTACGAATCAATGCTGAACAATATTTGGTTACATTTTACTTGGAGATGATTATTGGGGTAGGCTCTAACCGTCAATCTAACATTGAAGCCACATTATGTAGCATTCAAATCTTACGTGCAACATGATAGGAAAAGAGGTTCCGAAAAAGTATTTAAATCTCGTCACAACATCAGCTGCTATTAGAGTGTACAGCATCTTTTTTTTTTTTTTTTTTTTTTTAAACTATAACACCATAGCAGGAGATATACAGATCGTGCTTATATGAACGCCTTAAAGTTATCTACTGGTGTGACAAGTTTAGGAATCTTTTAATAACTCTAGATAATACCATCGTTTAGAGTGTACAAAAGTACGTCTGTGTTTATTGTGATATGATATGTTGGTTGTAATGAAAACTCAAAGTAAACTATGGCTCGACGTTAAAAAGAGAATTAAGATAAACGAGATTTGGATCCAAATCAAGTTCTTTTTGTAAATTCTTATCATGAATTGAAGTCTTAGAATACCGTGTTCGTAAGACTCTGTAAAAAAATATGTTGTAATCTAAGGAAATGGTTTGATTTCTATATTTCTACAAGGTAAAAGAAACTGGAATCCCTGTGCTTACTTTTAAAGTCGTAGTCATTGATTGTTTGTGGGTGACCTTAAATCTATTTACGTATATCACGATTGTAGAGACTTTCATGAAATCAGCTAAAAGGTAACTTCTGTAGCCTATTGTTTGCCTTCAGAAATCTTGTTAGAATAATTTACGTGTCATTGTAATGTTCGCTCCATTTAGAAAATGTTGCACATGCGGCTATTGAAACTGCTTTCTGTAGATTTGCTCGGGGGAAAAAATGACTAAAATACGATGTTTACTTTTATAATATAGAAAATAAATAATTTCTTATTTCTCACCGACCGTATTGTATGAGCATATAAATAACATCAATAACATATAAGAACTAGACATATAATACTTGTTTGGAACAAGTATAGGTGTGCTGGTCAACTAAAATTTGAGACAAAATAGAGCAAAAATAACAAGATACTGCTAAAAAACAATGTCATTAAGATTAATGATGTGAACGAAATTCACCTTCCATAGGCATAACACGCAACTTAAGAAATTTCTGATATGTGCCCTTTAATCGTAATTTTCACTATGATGACATGATCAAAATGAAGAATGGTGACTACTAAGCTTGTAGAGAATTATCTTAGCTACAACATATCGAAATTTGGAAGAAAATTGATCAATATTTACAGAGATACAATCAATTTTCCATAAATATGCTGACGTCATAATATGCAAATTCGTATTTTGAGTTCCAAGGCCATTATGATGATGTCGCAATACACTTAATGGCCAAATGAGACATGGAATCCTATCTCCGACTCATACTCTATCTTAATATGAAAAAAATTGAAGGTCACGGACCATTCCAAAGAGCTTTAATGGATTTTGTATAGGCATGTTTTTGCGCTTATATGCTATGTATTAAAAGAGCTCGCGCGCACAGACTTTATCTTGAATTGACGCTCATCTTGTTATTAATGGTCATAAAGAGATAAACATGGTATCAAATTCCTCGAAAATAGGAGAAATATCATGAAAGAAAAAAAAATGGCGATTCTAAGTTTTGTAATGGTGTTACGCGCAAACGCGCGCGCATGCGCGTGTGCGCGATTTTTTATAAAATGCTTAAAATGACCTGAAACGTATGCAAAATAAATTTGAGACGATTTTGAGCATTTAAATTTTTTGCGCGCGCACTGACGCGCGGACGTACGCGCACGCGCGCATTTTTTGACCTGAAATTGACCGGACTGATGTTGACCTTGATCATGATAAATATGAATGAAAAATTACTTTGGGTTATGAAGATATGATCATGAGTTAATTTTTAGAAAATTTCACAAAATGGCGCCTAGATGACGTCATCAGTCAAGGTCAAGGTTGAAAACGTTATTTTGATTTTTATATATGCCTATACATGTGTGTGCCAGATTTCAAAGCATTTGATTGAACCAATTTCAAGTTATCTTACTCACAAAAAAGTGGTTCGAAATAAGAAAAATAAAGAAATAACTAGATTTGTAATACTTGTTTGGAACAAGTATAGGTGGGCTGATCCAACAAAAAATTGAGACAAAATAAAGGGTACATTTGAGTAGCTTTTTGTCTCAGCTACAACATACTCGAAGTTCAGCGTAAATGAAGCTAAAACGACGTAGATATTGCTCGCGAAAGACGGGAATGTAGAATCGAGTTTTGAGAAAAAATCATGTCCCATAGAGAATACACGCAAAATGTGAAAATTGACATGCCTCCTTTAATCACAAAAATACGCCATGATGCTTTTGTCAAAATTAACAATTGTTAGGACTTCATTTGTAGAAAATTGTCTCAGCTAGAACATTTCAAAATTTAGAAGAAAATCAATCACTATTTACAGAGATACAATCAATTTTCCATAAATATGCTGACGTCATAATATGCAAATTGAAATTTTGAGTTCGGAGGCCATTATAATGACGTCATGAGTTAATTGAAGGTCAAATGTGACATGAAACAATATCTCCGAATCATACTCTATCAAAATATGAAAACAAATTGGGGTCACCTTGCATCCTAAAGAGCTACAATGGATTTTGTATAGGCATGTTTTTGCCCATATATGCTATGTATTACAAGAGCTCGCGCGCACCGAGATTTATGTTAAACGGTCGATCATTCCGTTATTAATAGTCATAAAGAGACAAACATGGTATCAATTTGTTTGTAAATATATGTGGAATATTATAAAAGAAAAAAAATGGCGATTCTATGTTATGTAATAGTTTTACGCGCGAAAACGCGCGCGCATGGGCGTGTGCGCGATTTTTTATAAAATGCTTAGAATGGCCTAAAACGTATGCAAAATGATTTTGAGACGATTTTGAGCATTTCAAAATTTTGCGCGCGCATTGACGCGCGGACGTACGCGCACGCGCGCATTATTTGAGCTGAAATTAACCGGACGGATATTGACCTTAATCATGATAAATATGAATGAGAATTACCTTTTGGTTATGAAGATATGATCATGAGTTGATTTTCGTAAAATTTTACAAAATGGCGCCTAGATGACGTCATCAGTCAAGTTCAAGGTTGAAAACATTTCTGTGCTTTGTTCATATGTCTTTACATATATGTGCTTAATTTCAAGGATTTTGATCGAGCCATTTTCGTGTTATCTTGTTCACAAAAAAGTGGTTAGAAATAAGAAAAATATTTAATAACTAGACATATAATACTTGTTTGGAACAAGTATAGGTGGGCTGGTCAACTAAAATTTGAGACAAAATAGAGCAAAAATAAGCGACATACTGCTTACAAATTCTTAAAAAACAATATCATGTAGATTCATAACGTGAACTAAATTCACCTTCTATAGGCATAACACGCAAATTATTAAGTTTTTGACATGAGGCCTTTAATCAAAATTTTCACTATGATGACGTCATCAAAATGAAAAATGGTTATTACTGCGCTAGTCGAGAATTGTCTTAGCTACAACATATCGAAATTTTGAAGAAAATTGATTAATATTTACAGAGATACAATCAATTTTACATAAATATGCTGACGTCATAATATGCAAATTCGTAGTTTGAGTTCCAAGGCCATTGTGATGATGTCACGATACACTTAATGGCCAAATGAGACATGGAATCATATTTCCGACTCATACTCTACCTAAATATGAAAAAAAATTGAGGATCCCGGTGCATTCCAAAGAGCTATAACGGATGTTGTATAGGCATGTTTTTGCCCATATATGCTATGTATTAAAAGAGCTCGCGCGCACTGACATTTATCTTGAATTTACGCTCATCTTGTTAATAATGGTCATAAAGAGATAAACATGGTATCAAATTCCTTGAAAAAATATGAGAAATATCATGAAAGAAAAAAAAATGGCGATTCTATGTTTTGTAATGGTGTTACGCGCGAAAACGCGCGCGCATGCTCGTACGCGCGATTTTTTATAAAATGCCTAAAATGACCTGAAACGTATGCAAAATAAATTTGAGACGATTTTGAGCATTTAAAAATTTTGCGCGCGCACTGACGCGCGGACGTACGCGCACGCGCGCGTTTTTTTACCTGAATTTAACCGGACTGATATTGACCTTGATCATGATAAATATGAATGAGAAATAACTTTTGGTTATGAAGATATGATCATAAGTTGATTTTCAGAAAAATTCACAAAATGGCGCCTAGATGACGTCATCAGTCAAGGTCAAGGTTGAAAACCTTACCTTGTTTTGTCCATATGCCTATACATATGTGTGCCAAATTTCAAGATATTTGGTTGAACCATTTCAAAGTTATCTTGTTCACAAAAAAGTGGTTCAAAATAAAAAAAATAAATAAATAAATAAATAATAATAAAGGCAATTTTAACAAAATTATAAGGTGGTCTGTATTAGATACAGCCCACCTGATAAATAAAGGCGATTTTAACAAAAATATAAGGTGGTCTGTATTAGATACAGCCCACCTGATAATTACGTTAGGTCGTCAAATAATAAACCATCTTCTCGATCATGACTATGGTTGTATTGGTGTTCATATATCACGCTGTTCTATTATGGTACATCCTGTGCTTTACTTTTGATTTCGCAAAAACGTTCTCAATATTCATATGCAAAGACAATTTTTGTTTTCGAAACAGTGTGATTATATTTGTACACAGAGCTTGTGAGTACGCGTTAAGTCGTCATTCACAAGATAAAAATAACGATTTCTATATCAGAAAGGCAGAGTTTGTATTTTAAACAACGTGTATAATTATGTTGACACTCTTTAAATTCCTGTCTAAAATTACTGGTACTCTTTTAAATGTTAACGTTAATTTTTTACCATGAATTGTCATGATGACATTTTTTAAACAAGCATTTACTCAGTTTTGGGATCATAAAGATGTTTCAAATTGTAAAAGTGTTACTGTAAGTTTGTGTATTGATTATGTACAAAATATTCGGTCATTTTGGTTCTTTCGTCAGGAAAAGAAGAAATCCGTGACATTTTAAACAATAGCGCCGTTTTATGGTTTGACGTCTTTTGCGACCATGGAAACACGACGAAATGGAGAAAATATTAAAAGAGGCACCTATGAATCCTGAGATCGATCGCTAATGACAATTATGAGAATTAAATTTAGTAAAGTACTTTACAAGGAAGTACTTACAGAAAAACACACGAGAGAAAGTGTCAATGTTAGTCATAATATAAACAATCATCTTGCCAGATACAAATACCGACAAAGTACTTTCTTTGTATACAATTTCGGTTTCGTTATACTTCTAAGTGATAGTATATGTTTGTATGGTGGCGTCGATGAATCCACTTCAAAACAAGTATCATTTCCTTGTCAAGTAGGCTAAAGTCTTAAAGGTATTGGGCCTTTGCCTCAGATTCTAAAAGAAAATCCTGGATTTAGCTCATGCTGCAATCATAATTATTAACATTTAGGTCATACATGAATCCCATGAATTTTACAAGCCCAGCGCATGTCTGATTATCACGATATCTATGATTGGAATTAGAAATTTCAGAATTCGTTTTCCTAACGGTTTTAAAACACTACAGTCTATTGGGGAAAATGAGTATGGTAAAACCGGTCACTCAAAGGTTTTTACGTTTTTGAGGCACTTCATGATGATTTTGAAGGGCATATTTTTTAGGACTTCAATATTACACCATATCACAGACACTGATAGCACGTAGGGCCATGCATCTCAGATTTAACATTGCTAAACGATGCCTTTATCACATCTAGACTCAAGAGGGCAGAATACATTGACCGGTTGCCACACAATTTGTTTTTAATATAAGCAGGGGCGGATTGATCCAGTAGCGGCGATGCGATTTTTGTTGTTGCTATTGTGAACCCCCCTGTAAAGAATCGTCCACGAGCCGCGTTTTGTTTTTTGTGCTATTAAACCCCCTGTGGAGCATCGTCCACGAGCCGCGGAGCAGCGAGGCGATTTATTTTTGCCATTTTGAACCCCCGCTAGGGATGTTTTCCTGGCATCTACTAACACAATGGAGACCTTAAAAAGTCTGGATTCATGATGACATTGTTCTTTGCACATCACATTTTCACTTGGCAGCCTAAGGGGGGGGACCTTTTTTTTTTTTTTCTCCTCGAAAATTTAAAAAGGGCCCATCCTCCAAAAAAGGGTAAAAAACCGCGTGTTTTTACACGTTTTTTTTCCCAGGGGGGGGGGGCGGCCCCCCCCCCTGGATCCGCACCTGCCTATCACTGATCATTGATATTTGGAGGTACGATTCAAACAATGTGACAAATTTATTCATTTTATAATCTATCGTGAACCTAACAAGACACGAAATTAAAGTATACTACGCCACTAAAGTGACAAAACATGATGGGAAATAGATATTTTGATGATTTGTCGTGATGCGGTTATATTTCAGAATTGTCAGAAGAAAAAAAGGCTTCCTGCTTCAAATCGACCCAATCCTGCGCACGCACTCTTCATCACAACCTGCTTCAAACCGTAATTTCTGTTAGTTCAGGAACTACATGTATATCATCGAATGCAGACAGTGGTCAAACAGTGTTTAACGAATCAATGCAATACTATCACTTACTAGTTTGACGCTGCGAGAGGAAAACCTACCTGACATTGTTCCGTAGCGATGGAAACGCATCCAATCTAGTTTTCTGAGATTTGGATTGTTCATTATTGTTCGTAAACCTGGCTCCAAGATGACGTTCATTCGATCGCAGGTGTTTTGTGTTTGTGTATCTGTGTTTGTTGTACTTTTCTGTGTGGATCTTGCATGCAGGGTGGAAGGTGATATAATACTAAGACTAGCTAACATCGGAGATAATATCACACTACGTTGCACTGGACCTGGTGACTTATATTTTTACTACCAAAAGTGGTGGTATAGAAATGGAACATTAATTGCCAACTGGGAAGGTGTCTTCATCAATGATCCTCGTTTTACACAAGGTGTTACCCGCAATGGTAATCCTGATTCTAACAATATTTACATTTCTAACATCAGAATGAATGATTCGGCTACCTTCCAATGTTCTGACAATAATGATATAGAAATTCAATCGTATGACTTACGTGTCATTTCATGTTCTAATTGCATTACAGCAACTCATTCAAATCCAGCTAAAATGAAAGTGATGTGTACTCTAGATAATTATTGGACAAGCCAGGCGCTTTTTCGATATATCACTTTGAACGGGAACATGAATCGGACGGCTGTAATTCAAGGAAACGCCTTTTCTTTTTCGATTACTGTGACTGCATTAAAGAGGCTTCATTCAGGATTCCATCTACAAATTGAGACCGAGTTGAGAGTCACATGTGCGGTGGTCACATCCCACCGTGCGTGTTTTTAGTCCGTACGGTTTTTGGGGAGGCCACGGCCGCCACGTTTTCTGAAAACGTAGGGAGGGAGTGGCAAAGGCAGGGACGGAGTACCGGCAAAGCACGTCACACGCACGGTGTAAGTACGTGGCCCGCACGCCACGCCTGGCCTAGAGCGGTTGCGTGCATCGTACGTTGAACACGTGGTAAGTGCGTTGTACGTGCTTACAACGTGCTTACTACGTGCTTACAACGTACGGTCTCCGTGCGGTTGCCACGTTATCTTACGGAGGCCGTACTTACACGTGCTGCTCACGTACGGTGTCCTTACTCACTCGCATGTTGTAATTGCGTGCACGTATGAAGTACTTGGTGAGTCGGGGTATGTCGAAGTATATAGGACGACATTCCCATTTTCTCTAGAAGTCCCAGCTGCTGCTGCCTCCTCAAGATGCCGCCCATTCCACCGCAGAGACTCCGGGTTCTGATGCTGCAAGAACACCTTCAAGTGGCAGGGCATGAGCACGACGTGGTATTACTTGCCTTGATACGGGAGAGAGAGAGGCAACAGAGATGCCGACGCAGGAGATGGTGGGTTCGCCCATGGATCGAGAGGAGGAGGCTTTTCGGGCAGTACGAAACGTTGTTCCAAGAGCTAGAGCGTGAATCGCGGGGTGACTATGTCGGATACATCCGAATGGACCCCAATCTCTTCGCCGAGCTCCTGCTCCGAGTGACCCCTCGAATCACCAAGTGCCCAAGGTGTGTGTCTTCATTTCTGCCATAACAAATTCTTGGTTTTGCTTTGTATTTGCTTTAAAATTTACGACTTCCGGGTGGCACACAACAGCATATCCACGTTCGTGCCGGAGGTCTGCACCGCCATCTACAAGGAACATAAGGAGGAGATGTTCAACATGCCCTCCACACAGGACGAGTGGAAAGCCGTCGCCAGCCAGTTTGGAACGCGATGGAACTTTCACCACTGTTATGGGGCGATCGATGGGAAACATATCTCCATCAAGAAGCCCAATAAAAGGGGATCGCTCTATTACAATTATAAGCGCTTCTGTTCTGTGGTGCTGCTGGCCATCGTGGATGCTAACTATTCCTTATTGTGGTGCAAGGTGGGGGCAAACGGCTCTTCCTCAGACGCACGCGTGTTCAACGAGTCCACCCTCCGGGGGGCACTGGAGGACAACACCATTGGATTCCCAGCACCGGATCCACTTCCAGGCGAAGACCGGAACTTTCCCTACTTCATCGTAGGCGATGATGCTTTTCCCCTGCTAAAGTGGCTCTTGAAGCCATACAGTCGCCGTGCCATGACCCACAAAGAGAGCGTGATGAACTATCGGACCTCTCGGGCCCGTCGGGTTGTGGAGAACGGCTTCGGGATATTGGCTCACCGGTGGCGGTGCCTACTCACCACCCTGCTGTTGGAGCCTGACAGGGTGATTCGCGTTGTGTTGGGCTGCCTCACCCTTCACAATTGGCTGCGAAAGCGTCGGCCCGGACTACAGGACCTTAATTTGGACCACGAGGATGAGGATGGCAACGTGGTCCCCGGGGCCTGGAGGGAGGATGTGCAGATGACCGAACCCAACCAGATGGTCGGCCAACGGGCCTCAAGGGAAGGAAAAACCCTGAGAAACTTGTCGAAGAAGACCGGATTGCCCGAGAAGAACTCAACCAGGCGCTCCTCCTGTTTCGCCGAGAACGAGCAGTTGGCCTTTTCCTTTGTCACACCCTTTTTATGTGACCCCTTCTCCGATCCACCAGCAGCACCCTCCTCATGATCAGACACTTTGGCGTCACCATCTGACTCTTTTTCGCTCCTCCTCTCCTCTTCCTCTCTGGCCCTCTCATCTTCCGCGGCCCGTTTCTGTTGGGCCTCTCTGGCCTTCTTATCCGCTGCCTTTTGAGCTGCAGATGCAGCTGACCCCTTATTCTGTGTCTTCTTCGGCGCCATCTTGGAGACAAAATGTTGGCACTCTTCCGTCGGCTCGGCTTTTGTATACTGCATAAATCAGTGCGCACAACGTGGGTTGTAAGTGCGGAGCACGTGCTTACTCGGTACGGTCCACGTGAGTTCTGCGTGCTCATTGAAAAGTTGAACTGGGGAAGTGGCGAGTAAGCACGGACCATGCGCTTATCACGTGCGCAGCACGCACGTGCTAAGTGCGCCTTCCGTAGAGCAAGTGATCGTGGGAAACAAATTTAAAAACGCACGGAGTCAGTGCGTTGTGCGCTCGTTGGCAGTACCGGGCACGCACGTCACGCGCACTGGGGGTGAATCGGTAGCCCGAACGCAGCGAAAGTTCCTCGTGCACTAAAAGTGCTACGGTGTGTCTGCGTGTTCCCAAATCCGTACGGAGGCGGTACTCACCACGTACCGATACCCAAATTTTGCCCACGTTTTTGCACGTAGACAGCACGCACTTGCAAGTACGGCGGGATGTGACCACCGCATACTCAGCCCACGTCATCCTCCTTTCCTATGACTACGTTGCCAACGACTTCTTTGAAACAAACAGCGCAAAATAGACCATCAACATTATCACAAACAGCTTCAAGAAAAATTCCCGTCGGTAGACCTACATCAATTACAACAACAAAACATCACTCACCAACGGACAAGAATGCCAGCTCGGACAAAAACACAAGTGGTGGCAATATAACCCTGATTATCGCCATTCTTGGTTCTGTTTTCAGTCTCATATTCATTGCAATCTTCATCGTTCAGCGGTGTAAGAAAACGAAAGTTCGAAGAGAAAATAAAGACACTGGCAATGCATCGATTAAAAAGGAGCAGCCTGAAGTTCGTTACGAATCAGTTGAAGATGGGTCTGGGAAGGGTCCATCGTATACCACTTTAATTAAGGGATTGAGGGAAACCAGCTTGGATCAACGAAGTGCAGATCATGCAGATAAAAAGGAGCATCTTGGAGTTTGTTACAAATATGTTGAAGATGGATCTCGGAAGGGTCCAGAGTATGCTACTTCCATTAAGGAATTGAGGGGAATCAATCGTGAGTCAAAATCAACATCAAAAGTGACTGATAGATCTTCCAAATCAGATCGTTTCTATGGCAACAGTGCTATCATCACTCAACACAAGCCCTCCAGCAAGGGGACCAGTATGACGATGTCACGATGCCAGGATCAGGAGATGATGCAGAGGAGATTCCGCTCTATGAAATGCCAGATGAAGGACCCACCAGGAATACCTTGAAGGCCACTCCAGAAGCAGGACAGACACCAACCTTGTCTTCGGATGAGGGAGTTAATGTAGATGCGTTGTATGCCGAGATTTATTAGGCCAAGACAAAAAAAAAACGAAAACCTTTTTTTGAATAATAATTATTTGTTTAAAAAAAATTCAAAGTCGAATTAACTTCTGGTTCAAGGGTATATCGCCTAATCCTAAATCTTAAAGATTTGTTACTTAAAGGCTATAGCCGATTTTTGAATCGATACTGAACAATATTCGGTAACATTTTAGACAAAATAATAACTTGAAGATGATACTTGGGGAATGCTCTAACCGTCTAAACATTGAAGCCATATTGTGTAGCATGAACATCTTACATAAAACATGATAGAATAAAGGGATTCCGAGAAGTTGTTTTCTAAATCTTGTTACAACATCGGCTGCTATATGAGTTTTAAGCATCTTTTTGAAAAGTAAAACTAACACTATAAAAGGAGATATAAAATCATGCGTATACGAACACCTTCAAGTCAGGCGCGTACGCAGGGGGGGGGGGGGGTTGAGCCCCCCCCCCCCTTTTGGTATTTTTATGTGTGTATTTTTGATGAAAACCCCCCTAACCCCCCCCCCCCTTTGTTTTCGTTTTTTTGTTTTTTTTGTTTAATTAAAATGGCTGACCTAAAAAAGGTGACCTTACCCCCCCCCCCTAACGAAGACAAATGTCAAATTGTCAAATTTTGTGACCAAAAAAAAAAGTGTCCTCTCCCCCCCCCCCCCCCCCCCCCCCCCCGCACGAACGTTCTTAAAGGGATTAGGTTATTTTGCCTCATGCTGCAATCATAATTATAAACCTTTAGGTCATACATGAATCCCGTGACTTTTACAAGCCAATCGCCTGTCTGATTATCAAGATATCTATGATTGGAATTAGAAATTTCAGAATTCGTTTTCCTAACGGTTTTTATAACACTACAGTCTATAGGGCACAATGAGTATGGGTAAAACCGGTAACTCAAAGATTTTTACTTTTTCGAGGCACTTCATGATCATTTTGAAGCGCAATTTTTTTTTTAGGGCTTCAATATGACACCCTATCACAGACACCTATAACACGTAGGGCCATGCATCTCATATGTAATATTGTTAAACGATGCCTTTAATATAACCATTGATATACGCAGAACTTTTGAATTCGCGTTAAGTCGTCATTTACAAGATACAAATAGTGATTTCTATATTAGAAACAAAATTGTAATATATGTATATATAAGTTTTCTCTTAAAGTACATGTCCACAATTACTGTACTCTTTTAATTGTTAACATTAATTTTTTTACCATACATTATCATTGTGTAATTTTGTTAACAAGCTTTTACTCAATCATAGGATTATGAAATGTTTCAAAGAAGTAAAAATTACTGTGTAAATTTGTGCACTATGTAAAATAAAATAGGTTAATTTTGTTCTTTCGTCGTGAACGGAAGAAATCCATCTTAATCCGGATTTTCTAAATCGGTGTATAATCATGACATTTGAAAGGATAACACACTGTTATGGTTTTTGCTACCTTGAACACACGAGGCAATGGAGAAAATATTAAAGAAGGCATCTATTAATCCTTAATCTTGATCGCTTATGAGAATTATGACAAGCAAATTTATTAAAGTAGGGTCTATCTTATTAGATATGAAAGAAAAGTAAAACTACATCGTATTATCTTCAACATGGTATATGTATCCATTATATTTGTTGATAAAAACGTATTTACTCAGATGGATGATATTTCAATAAAGTAAGCGTATTATCAAATCATTTTTTGTATCCACGCGCAACCTGTCAATTAAAATCGAAAGTAAATAATTAAGATTGCAATAAGTAAGCATAAAGCACAAAATTGTTGTTTTCAGTACTTATCAGATAGCGTAAACACGTGTGTGGACCATATAGATCATAATTATAAAGACAGAGGGTGAAATAGATGCTTTTATTCCGGGGCGTGTTTAATTTAAGACATCGAAATTGCTCCTCTTTAGAAAGGCATTTCTGGAACAAAATTATCGTGAAGTAGATAGCGGTTTGTGATATTTAGAAGGAAAAATACAAATTATAGGTCTTCACACAACACACTGCAGCGTAGACAAAGCCGCTCCTAGTTTTCCTCAACAGTATTACATTTATCGAAAATAATATCGCTAGTGATATTCGTTTGTCTCGCAATGTGGTCAATAAGGAATCTAAAAGTTCACGACGTTTCGTGCGCATCTGCAACACTTCGTCTGGTGATAATAACTACTGTAAGCAAGGGTCTTTTATACTCTACGGGAGGACCGGCGGAGCGGTCCATAATTCGATCGATAATTGGAACAAACGAATATTACTAGCGATATTATTTTCGATACTATATCCGCAATGAGTAATATATTTAGCAGTATTACATTTCCTTGTTCAAATTTTGAAGAACAAAAAAACACATCGATAATTCCCTAATATTTTGGTGGAAGAAATATCGAGAAAACGGATACAGGTTCACGCAAATGGGATGTCAAGTCATATCCTTAACATTACATTAGTAAGAAGACCTACCAATTTCCTCTTCTCCTTACATCTATGTAAAACATATTGGTAGGGCCTATATTCAATTAGATACTAACAATTACAAAGCACAATTCATGCTGTTCTCAGGCATAAAGACGGGGAGCGTTCATTTTAAGGAGAAGGAGATGATACAAGAAGAGACGTAGTGTGTGTGTGTGTGCGTGTGTGTGTGTGTGTGTGTGTGTGCGTACATAGGCGTGTGTGTTTATTGGTTTGGGTCTTAATAGAGGGGTGGCGTTAGGTAGGCAGAGAAAAGAGAGATAAGGAGTAAAGGGAGAAAACTATGAGATAAAACTGGTGAAGATAGAGGGAGAGTGTGCCAGACAGAGAGGCTGTCATCTTACAGCCTTGACCATTTTTACGTGATATAAAATTAAAAAAACTTTAAAAGATGCTTTTTAAAACAGCTACAATGTTAAGATCATAACTTCAACGATATAGAGTCACATGACGATTTCCACTTACCAAAAGCATATACGCATTTTGCTATTTTTAACTGATTACTTTAAAACGTTGTACATACATGTAGCAATAGTTGATAATAAACATTAATCCCGTTATAGATTTAAATGAAATGGATTATATCATGACTTATTGTACCTTCCAAGAAGACAAGCATGGTTTGGGATATATTTTTACCCATCACTCCAAACCAAAATGCCATTTCGCAAAATAGATCACCTATGGTACTTCATACCCACGTCAGTGCCTGAACAAAAATCAGGTTGATTCATAACAAGAATTGTATAACACTTAAAATCACAATGGCCTCATAAAAAAAAAATGCAAACAATAAACATGTGGTTATTCCCACTTACATGATACTATATTTGATATACATTAAATATCCTATTCATTAAACACAATGATTAATATGAGCAACATTGATGTGGGTATGGCTCAGCGAGCTCAAAATCCATAGGACATATTAGGCATGAAAGCAGAACAATTACTTTTCTCAATGTTAAGGTTTAGGGCCCCTACACAACAGAGAATACAATGCAACAACCAAAATTATACACTTTCAATACACAATGATGATAATACGCTTTCAGTCTGGCAATGGATAACAAGAAATAGGCAATCACAACAACACCTCTAAATGAATATGTTTTCAAACTGCAAGTTTGATAGGAAATTTAGCTTAATTGATTTGATGAAGCAGCTCACAAGTATTAGTTTTAAGCTAAAACTGATTCGGCCTTAATATTGATTTTTAAAATCGAAATCAATTTTGGTTGATGAAACACCCTCTCTTGAGGACAAAAACTTGACGTTACAGCAGGTTACCTGATGCTCCTATAGACAGCAGCTCTAGATAACCATTCACAGTCATTTCTGCTTGACCATGAAATAATTCCAAAACAAAGAAATTAAACTTAGATCAGTGGTAGAGCTTTTGCCTGCATGGTGCATTTCAGGTCATGCACGGTTCGATACAATCTCTTTATTTCCTTGCCTTAAGATGATTTTTCAAAATGTATTACACTGAAATGTGAAAAGATAAGCCAATCAAAAATATGATATTCAAACAAAGTAATTTAGGGCACATTATTGTGAAATCTAGACAATTGTACAAACTGTAGATTGTAGGAGTCGAGTGTGGGCCACGGCGGCTAAAAAACCCAGGATCCACTCTTTTTGTAATAACGGAAACAGTAAGCCACATCAATTATTCATTCTTCCATTTTTAACACTAAAAACTACACACCCATATTAAACAAGTATAATAACCATGGCAACCAAAACTATCACTCTGACGTACGAACAACATATACAAAGTTTTGAGATCAGCACATACCGAGTTATTTCCTTTAGGCTCCACGTATGATTACATAATCAATGTTCTATATCTGTCGTGCAACTTCAAAGTGATCTTTCAAAACTGGAAGAGTTGGCTGCGAAATGGCAGATTCGTTTTCATCCTGAGAAGTGCGCTGTTCTAAGGCCATGTTGGTTGTAATGAAAACTCAAAGTAAACTAGGTTTCGAAGCTAAAAAGAGCATTAAGATACAAACAGATTTGAATACATATCAAGTTCCTCTTTTGTAAATTATTGTCATGAGCCGAAGTCTAAATGGTGTAATCTGATGAAACGGTTTTATTTCTATATTTCTGCAAGGCAAAAGGAGGTGGATTTCCTCTGCTTACTTTTAAAGTCGTAGTCATTGATTGCTTGATGGTAACCTTAAATTTGTACGTATAACACGATTGTAGAGACTTTCAAGAAATCGGCTAAAAGGGTAACTTCAGTAGCCTATTAATATACAAATAATACACATCATTGAGGGTATTAGTAAGAATTACCCACACGAGGTACCTTTGGAACAGTCTAACACGCCAGAGGCAGTAGCCGAGGGTGTTTGGACTGTTTTGAAGGTACAGAGTGTGGTTAATTTTACTAACGTCCGAACAAAATGATGTGTATTATTTGTTTTATAAGATTATGTTTTATTTGTTTTTAAAAAATTATGTTTTATTATATGATTTTACTAATGACCGATCATTAGAATTGGATAATGACCGGTCATTATCCAAATTACGCGTAAGGCAAAATAAATGCCTGATCAGGTGTACGCTTTCAACTAACATTTGATTAGGATCCACGTCATCATCTTATAATGTAACATATCATTGTAATGTTCGCTCCAATCAAAGAGTTATGCACATGGCTATTGAGTCTGCTTTCTGTAGATCTTTTCGGGGAAAAGGATGCAATACGCTGTTCACTTTTATAATCTAGAAAATAAGTAATTTCTTCATTCTCACCGACCGCAATATAAACATAAAAATAACATTAATAAAATCTAAGTGCAATTATGCTAGGTCTTCAAATCGTTCAGGTCGTTCATATATCACGCCGTTATCATGGTACATCCTTTGCCTTACTTTTAAGTTCGCTAGAAGGTACTCAATAATCGTATCCAATGACAATTTGTGCATTCGAAACAGTATGATATACGTATTTGTACTCATAGCTATTGAGTACGCGTTAAGTCGTCTTTTACAAGATAAACATGATAATTTCAATATCAGAAACGCAGAATTTGTTATTTAAAAAGTGTGTATAATCTCTTAAAATACATATCACTGGTTCTTTTTCAATCGTTGAAATTAATCTCTGACCATGCATTGGGATTATGTAATTCCTCACACAAGTTTTTACGCAGTCTTTGGATTATATAGTGTTTCAAGTTGTAAAAATGATTGTGTAAATTTGTGCACTATGTAACAAATAATAAGTTCATTTATCGTTTTCGTCAGGAACAGAAGAAATCCGTCTCAATCATGACATTTGAAACGATGTCGCAATGTTATGTTTTTTTTTTTGCCTTGTGCGACCTTGGAAACACGACGCAACGGAGAATTGTTTTCAAAGGCATCTACGAATCCACAGTCCTGTTCGCTAAAGACATTTATGAGAATCAAATTTAGTAAAGTACCTAACATGAAAATACTTACAGAAAAAACACTTCATATTCTGTACGATACTGAAAATAACTATGCTACGTCTACTTTCTGAGAAAAAATGTAAATGTTGGTCAAAATATATGACAATGCTGACAAGCAACTTTCTACGTAAACAATTTTTGTTTTGTTATGCTTCTATTGAAGAGATGGTTTGTATTTAAACAGTCAATAGATCCACTTCAATACAAGTGTCGTTTCCTTGTCAAGAAGATTGAGGTCTTAACACATCTAGACTCATGAGGGCAGAATACATTTACCGGTTGCAATATTCATCAACCAAAAAGATACTTGACGAAACGTGATTTTCATGATCATTAAAGAAATGTTTTTAGAATAATAAATGCGAGCCTCATCACGTATACGACTAAAAGGGATCATGTCTGCGACTCGTATCGATGTCATCGCTGGAAATAGATTCGACTTTAAAATCGAAATAATCTTGACAAAAGATCACTGCTAACACTGATCATTGATATCTGGAGGTACGGATCAAGCAATGTGAAATATTCATCCATTTTACAACATGTCGTGAACCTAGCATACGAAATGAAAGTAATACTACGCCACTATAGTGACAAAGCATGATGGGAAATAGATTATTTGATGATGTGTCGTGATGAGGTTTTATGACAAAATTCTAATTGCTAATACAGAAATGGGAATCTTCAATGCCCTTATAACTCTACTTTTCATGAACGTATCTGAGGATTTTCAAATGGATCAGTTATATCAGTGAGGACTACTGAACGCCGGAGATGACGTAACCCTATATTATGTGACGGACTGGTACCCGAAAATTGATGATAATAATAATGGTGATAATTTTGACTAAAAGTAATGATAAATAATGATTATAGATATAATAATAATAATTGAAATAATGATGATAATGATATTAATAATATAAATATCATCACATTTATAAAACGCCTTTTCATAATATACAAAGCGCATAAATAACAAATACAATCAAACACAGAAAGAGAACATTAGTATACGAAGCTTTCATCAATTACAAAACAAAGAAGAATATAAAAACAAATTGGAATAGATGTGTTTTCAGACACATCTTGAAAGCTTTGAGAGTATGCTGATTCTTTAATACTAGTACAAGGGATGGGGAGTTCCCGGTTTTCGGGGCAATAACTGAAAAAGCCCTGTCGCCTATCATTCTGTTTACCGGTTGGAGGGGCGGTAAGTGTATATAGTGGCCGTGCGTGCATTTTACATGGATGTGTGCGCGGGGACTATATCACCTAGGTATGCTGGGGCTTGATTATTGAGACATTACTTGTAAGTGAGAGTTAAGGTGTTATGTATAATACGATTATTATTAAGCACGAAGTCAATGAAGATCACTGATGAAAGGGGACACATGGACAACATTTGGTTTATAATGAACTAGCCGTACTATTTTATTTTGGAGGAGTTGAAGGGAGTTAAGATATACCAAGGAGTAGTGGAATTACAATAATCTAGACGATATAAAGTAGATGAATGTACTGTCAGATCTTTGTCCTGCAATTGACCGCGTCTAACGATAAGTTGGATTCTCATGTAATGAATTACAGTTACCACAGAACTAAGTAAGAGTGCTTTGCACATCTGTATGTATAATGAAAAATAAGTTTAATAACTTATGAATAAAGAGCATTGAAAATCACATTACAACTATATATGACCTGTTTATTTACAAGCGTGAAAAATGAAATATAATTATGATTAAAAATACAATACTGAATTAATCCATCGAGGTTACTTTAACGAATACGTACATCATTGGGCTCAAAACATTAAAAGAAAAATCGTTAGCGAGAAGAATGTGACGCAAGAATTCATGGGCGTGTACGATCTTTAACAGTGTCCATGTACTTGTTTCAGTTACATGGCTATGTCGAGAGTTCGACGTCGTGTTGGTTCTGGATGCAGAAGAAGAGAGCACGGGTATCCCGTCATGGTCGAGCATTCCGTCTTGGATGAAGTAACGAAATAACAACTGAAGAAGCTAAACGGGTATTCAAGGTCGATTTCGTGCCAGCTCGTCCCTTAAAAATCGAATATAAACATAAAGGCCATAAACATAAGACACACCTAAAGAAAATCGGTCCTACATGTTTCAAGGCCCGAGGTGCATTGACTTGTATGTTTGTTCTATTACATCTTCCAGGATGGCTCCCAAGATGGCTGACATATTTTACAATATGAAAGTAACAATTACAAATCACAAGTTTGCAATAAACGATAGTAACGAATGGAGGGGAAGAGAGAGTGCCAGGTGTGAGTTAAATGTTGGATAGTCATGAATGAGAGAGGTTGCCATTGCAGGCAAGGTTGAATGGGCAAGGACAGAACCAAAGGAACATGAGTGAAAGAAATAAAGTGGAAAGAATTAAGGTCAAAGCTGTCCTGATGATGACAGCGTATGGAAAGCTAACTAAAGATTTAACAAGTACCTACGACAAAAATTATAATCTTACATTGATAATGCATTATTATCGTCAACGAGAAGGTAAACAAATCATGTTCATTAACAACTTTAATGACATCATAACATCATGCGCCTGTCTACTTCTTCTTCGTATACAATACCATCGAAGCGGGGGACCCGGCAAGTGTATACGATTCTAATACCAATTATTGCCGTATACGTATTTTCAGAAGAAGGAAACAAATCTCTTTTTCTAATAGGCCCAATCCTGCGCACGCACTTTCAATCACAGCCTACTTCTAAACTTTATTTCCGTTATACACCATCGAGTTCAGGAACTATATCATCGAATGCAGACTATGGTCATACAATCATTGTGGTACTTTATCGTCTTTAACGAATCAATGCAATACTATCAGTTACTAGTTTGACGCCGCGAGAGGAAAACCTACCTGACATTGTTCCGTAGCGATGAAAACGCATCCAATATAGTTTTCTGAGATTTGGATTTTCCATCATTGTTCGTTATACTTGACTCCAAGATGGCGTTCATTCGATCGCAGATGTTTTGTGTTTTTGTATCTGTGTTTGTTGTACTTTTCTGTGTGGATCTTGCATACAGAGTAGAAGGGCGTACCATAATAAGACTAGCTAACATCGGAGATAACATCACACTAAGCTGCCATCGACCTAATTATAACAACATGAACTGGTATAGAAATGCAACATTCATTGCCAACTGGAACGGTTTCTCCATCAATGATCCTCGTTTTACACAAGGTGTTACCAGCAATGGTAATCTTGATTCTAACAATATATCAATTTCTAACCTCAAAATGACTGATTCGGCTAACTTTCGATGTTATGACGATAACAATGATGAAATTCAGTCGTTTGACTTAAGTGTCATTAGATGTTCTGATTGCACTAAAGCAGCTATTTCAAATTCAGAGGTCATAAAAGTGGTTTGTACTCTGCATAATTATAGGACAACACAGGTGCTTTATCCAAATATCATTTTGAACGGGAACATATATCAGACGGCTGTAATTCAAGGGAATGCCTTTTCCTTTGTGAATACTGTGACTGAAATAAACAGGCTTCGTTCAGAATTCTTTCTGCAAATTGGGACCGAGTCGAGGATCACATGCACGCTACCAACTCAGCCCACGCCACCATCATCTCCTACGACTAAGCTACCAACGACTTCTTTGAAACAAACAACGCAAAATAGACCATCAACAATATCATATACAGCGTCAAGAAAAATGCCCGTCGGTAGACCTTCATCAATTTCTACAACAAAACACTACTCACCAACGAACAAGAATGGCAGCTCGGACAAAAACACGAGTGGTGGCAATATAACCCTGTTTATCGCAATTCTTGGTTCTGTTTTCAGTCTGATATTGATTGTAATCATTATCGTTCTGCGGTGTAAGAAAACGAAAGATCGAAGAGAAAATAAAGACATTGACAACGCATCGATTAAAAAGGAGCAGCCTGAAGTTCGTTACGAATCGGTTGAAGATGGATCTCGGAAGGGTACAGAGTATACCACTTTAATTAAGAGATTGAGGGAAACCAGCTTGGATCCACGAAGTGCAGATCATGCAGATAAAACGGAGCATCTTGGAGTTTGTTACGAATCGGTTGAAGATGGATCTCGGAAGGGTCCAGACTATGCCACTTCCATTATGGAATTGAGGGGAACTAATCGTGAGTCAAAATCAACATCAAAAGTTACTGATGGGTCTTCCACTTCACATCATCTCTATGGCAACAGTGCTATCATCACTCAACACGAGCAGATCAGGGGTACCCTTCGGCAAGGGGACCAGTATGACGATGTCAAGATGCCAGGATCAGGGGATGATGCAGAGGAGATTCCGCTCTATGAAATACCAGATGAAGGACCCACGAGGAATACCTTGAAGGCCACTCCAGAAGCAGGACAGACACCAACCTTGCCTAAGGATGAGGTAGTCAGTATTGATGCGTTGTATGTCGACGTTTATTAGGCTAAGAAAAAACACGAAAACTTTTATTCCCAATAATTATTTGGTAAAAACTTTTTTATTCAAATAAACTTGTTTCTTAAAGGTACATTGCTTTGAACTTAAATTTCATCAAGTCAAAATCTAAGCGATGTGTCGCCTAAGGGCAGGTAGCAGATTTACGAATGAATATTGAACCATCTTTGGTTACATTTTGACAAAATATTTTCTTGAATATGATTTTTGGCTGAGGCTCCATAATTGTTTAAACATTGAAGCCACATTGTGTAGAATTTAAATCTTACATGCAACATGAAAGGAAAAAGGGGTTCCGAAAAGCTGTTTAAATCTTGTCACAACATCAGCTACTGATAGAGTGTTCAGCATCTGTTTTAATAGTAATGTTTTCACTAACACCTTAAAAGGGATGTAAAATCGTGCTTATACGAACACAAGTTATCTGCTGGTGTGACAAGTGCAGGAATCTTTTAATGACTGTAAATAATACCATCGTTTGGAGTGTACAAAAAGTACGACTGTGTTTACGGCGATATTATGTTGGTTGTAGTGAAAACTCAAAGTAAACTTTGTTTCGAAGTTAAAAAGAGCATTAAGATAAAACAGATTTTGATCCAAATCAAGTTCTTTTTGTAAATTCTTATCGTGAATTGAAGTCTTAGAATACCGTGTTCGTAAGACTCTGTAAAAAAATATGTTGTAATCTAAGGAAATGGTTTGATTTCTATATTTTCTACAAGGTAAAAGAAACTGGAATCCCTGTGCTTACTTTTAAAGTCGTAGTCATTGATTGCTTGTGGGTGACCTTAAAGGTAAAGACCAGTATTGGTAACGCCCCAATTTAAAAAAATTAAATGGAAGCTTTCATTACCAATCATGTGAAAGAATATGTTTTGACTAATACATGATGATAAAAAATTTGCCGGGAAACCGCCTACTAATTCATATATTTGGTAAATTTGTTTCTCTCATGGTCCTGTGAGAGATATAGGGTAGTCCCATATACATCTTTCTGTGTATAGTGCTTGTAACTTTACGAAGAATGGGCCAAATTTCTTATCATTTTGATGATTCCAGAACCTTGCAGATGCTAGATGCTAGATGATCAACCTTTTCTGATCGATTCCACAACGTTTCTTTCACAATTCAATCGCATGACCATAACTGGACTTTACCTTTAAATCTATTTACGTATATCACGATTGTAGAGACTTTCATGAAGTCAGCTAAAAGGTAACTTCAGTAGCCTATCGTTTGCCTTCAGAAATCTTGTTAGAATAATTTACGAGTCATTGTAATGTTCGCTCCATTTAGAAAGTGTTGCACATGCGGCTATTGAAACTGCTTTCTGTAGATTTGCTCGGGGGAAAAATGACTAAAATACGATGTTTACTTTTATAATATAGAAAATAAATAATTTCTTATTTCTCACCGACCGTATTGTATGAGCATATAAATAACATCAATAACATATAAGAATAATTACGTTAGGTCGTCAAATAACAAACTATCTTCTCGATCATGACTATGGTTGTATAGGTGTTCATACACCACGCTGATCTATTATGGTACATCCTGTGCTTTACTTTTGATTTCGCAAAAACGTTCTCAATATTCATATGCAAAGACAATTTTTGTTTTCGAAACAGTGTGATATATATTTGTACACAGAGCTTGTGAGTACGCGTTAAGTCGTCATTCACAAGATAAAAATAACGATTTCTATATCAGAAAGGCAGAGTTTGTATTTTAAACAAAGTGTATATGTTTACACTCTTTAAATACCTGTATAAAATTACTGGTACTCTTTTAAATGTTAACGATAATTTGTTACCATGAATTGTCATGATGACATTTTTTAAATAAGCATTTACTCAGTTTTGGGATCATAAAGATGTTTCAAATTGTTAAAGTGTTACTGTAAGTTTGTGTATTGATTATGTACAAAATATTCGGTCATTTTGGTTCTTTCGTCAGGAAAGGAAGAAATCCGTGACATTTTAAACAATAGCGCCGTTTTATGGTTTGACGTCTTTTGCGGCCATGGAAACACGACGAAATGGAGAAAATATTAAAAGAGGTACCTATGAATGCTGAGATCGATCGCTAATGACAATTATGAGAATTAAATTTAGTAAAGTACTTAACAAGGAAGTACTTACAGAAAAAAACACGAGAGAAAGTGTCAATGTTAGTCATAATATAAACAATCATCTTGCCAGATACAAATACCGACAAAGTACTTTCTTTGTATACAATTTCGGTTTCGTTATACTTCTAAGTGATATTATATGTTAGTATGGTGGCGTCGATGAATCCACTTCAAAACAAGTATCATTTCCTTGTCCAGTAGGCTGAAGTCTTTAAGGGATTGGGTCTTTGCCTCAGATTCTAAAAGAAGATCCTGGATTTAGCTCATGCTGCAATCATAATTATTAACATTTAGGTCATAGATGAATCCCATGAATTTTACAAGCCCAGCGCATGTCTGATTATCACGATATCTATGATTGGAATTAGAAATTTCAGAATTCGTTTTCCTAACGGTTATAAAACACTACAGTCTATTGGGGAAAATGAGTATGGTAAAACCGGTCACTCAAAGGTTTTTACGTTTTTGAGGCACTTCATGATCATTTTGAAGGGCATATTTGTTAGGGCTTCAATATTACACCATATCACAGACACTGATAGCACGTAGGGCCATGCATCTCAGATTTAACATTGCTAAACGATGCCTTTATCACATCTAGACTCAAGAGGGTAGAATACATTGACCGGTTGCCACAGAATTTGTTATTAATAAAAGCAGGGGCGGATTGATCCAGTAGCGGCGATGCGATTTTTTGTTGTTGCTATTGTGAACCCCCCTGTAAAGAATCGTCCACGAGCCGCGTTTTTGTTTTTTGTGCTATTAAACCCCCTGTGGAGCATCGTCCATGAGCCGCGGAGCAGCGAGGCGATTTATTTTTTTTTGTTTTGGTCCTCGAAAATTTAAAAAGGGCCCATCCTCAAAAAAGGGTAAAAATCGCGTGTTTTTACACGTTTTTTTTCCCAGGGGGGGCGGCCCCCCCCCCCTGGGTCCGCCACTGGCTATCACTGATCATTGATATTTGGAGGTACGATTCAAACAATGTGACAAATTTATTCATTTTATAATCTATCGTGAACCTAACAAGACACGAAATTAAAGTATACTACGCCACTAAAGTGACAAAACATGATGGGAAATAGATATTTTGATAATTTGTCGTGATGCGGTTATATTACAGAATATTGTCAGAAGAAAAAAAGGCTTCCTGCTTCAAATCGACCCAATCCTGCGCACGCACTCTTCATCACAACCTGCTTCAAACCGTAATTTATGTTAGTTCAGGAACTACATGTATATCATCGAATGTAGACTATGATCATACAATCATTGTGGTACTTCACCTTCTTTAACGAATCAATGCAATACTATCACTTACTAGTTTGACGCTGCGAGAAGAAAACCTACCTGACATTGTTCCGTAGCGATGGAAACGCATCCAATATAGTTTTCTGAGATTTGGATTGTTCATTATTGTTCGTAAACCTGGCTCCAAGATGACGTTCATTCGATCGCAGGTGTTTTGTGTTTTTGTATCTGTATTTGTTGTGCTTATCTGTGTGGATCTTGCATGCAGAGTGGAAGGTGATACTTTACTAAGACTAGCTAACATCGGTGATAATATCACACTAAGCTGCACTCCACCTGGTGACTTATATTTTTACTACCAAAAGTGGTATAGAAATGAAACATTGATTGCAAACTGGGAAGGTGTCTTCATCAATGATCCTCGTTTTACACAAGGTGTTACCCGCAATGGTAATCCTGATTCTAACAATATTTACATTTCTAACATCAGAATGAATGATTCGGCTACCTTCCGATGTCGTGACCTCCATGACCAAGAAATTCAGTCGTTTGACTTGCGTGTCATTGGCTGTTCTAATTGCATTACAGCAACTCATTCAAATCCAGCTAAAATGAAAGTGAGGTGTACTCTAGATAATTATTGGACAAGCCAGGCGCTTTCTCGATATTTCACTTTGAACGGGAACATGAATCGGACGGCTGTAATTCAAGGAAACACCTTTTCTTTTTCGATTACTGTGACTGCATTAAAGAGGCTTCATTCAGGATTCCATCTACAAATTGAGACCGAGTTGAGGGTCACATGCATGCTATCAACTCAGCCCATGTCATCCTCCTTTCCTATGACTACGTTGCCAACGACTTCTTGGAAACAAACAGCGCACAATAGACCATCAACATTATCACAAACAGCTTCAAGAAAAATTCCCGTCGGTAGACCTACATCAATTTCAACAACAAAACATCACACACCAATTAACAAGAATGCCAGCTCGGACAAAAACACAAGTAGTGGCAATATAACCCTGATTATCGCCATTCTTGGTTCTGTTTTTAGTCTGATATTGATTGTAATCATTATCGTTCAGCGGTGTAAGAAAGCGAAATATCGAAGAGAAAATAAAGACACTGGCAATGCATCGATTAAACAGGAGCAGCCTGAAGTTCGTTACGAATCGGTTGAAGATGGGTCTGGGAAGGGTCCATCGTATACCACTTTAATTAAGGGATTGAGGGAAACCAGCTTGGATCAACGAAGTGCAGATCATGCAGATAAAAAGGAGCATCTTAGAGTTTGTTACGAATATGTTGAAGATGGATCTCGGAAGGGTCCAGAGTATGCTACTTCCATTAAGGAATTGAGGGGAATCAATCGTGAGTCAAAATCAACATCAAAAGTGACTGATAGATCTTCCAAATCAGATTATGGCAACAGTGCTATTATCACTCAACACAAGCATATCAGTGGTACCCTCCAGCAAGGGGACCAGTATGACGATGTCACGATGCCAGTTCCGCTCTATGAAATGCCAGATGAAGGACCCACCAGGAATACCTTGAAGGCCAGTCGAGAAGCAGGACAGACACCATCCTTATCTACGGATGAGGGAGTTAATGTAGATGCGTTGTATGCCGAGATTTATTAGGCCAAGACAAAAACAAAACGAAAAACTTTTTTTGAATAATAATTATTTGTTTGAAAAAAATTCAAAGTCGAATTAACTTCTGGTTCAAGGGTATATCGCCTAATCCTAAATCTTAAAGATTTGTTACTTAAAGGCTATAGCCGATTTTTGAATCGATACTGAACAATATTCGGTAACCTTTTAGACAAAATAATAACTTGAAGATGATACTTGGGGAATGCTCTAACCGTCTAAACATTGAAGCCATATTGTGTAGCATGAACATCTTACATAAAAGATGATAGAATAAAGGGATTCCGAGAAGTTGTTTTCTAAATCTTGTTACAACATCGGCTGCTATATGAGTTTTAAGCATCTTTTTGAAAAGTAAAACTAACACTATAAAAGGAGATATAAAATCATGCTTATACGAACACCTTCAAGTCAGGCGCGTACGCAGGGGGGGGGGGTGTGGGTAGAACCCCCCCCCCTTTGATATTTTTGATGAAAACCCCCCTAAACCCCCCCCCCCCTTTGCTTTTTTTGTTTTTTTGTTTAATTAAAATGGCTTACCTAAAAAAGTTGACCTTACCCTTCCCCCCAACGAAGAAAACTGTCAAATTGTCAAATTTCGAGACCCCCCCCCCCCCCAAAAAAAAAGTGTCCTCTTCCCCCCCCCCCCCCCCCCCCCCCCGCTTATTCAGCGTGGTTGAGTCGTTGCGATTTTTTTTGGGACCAAAAATCAAGTTTGCTTTTTGTCGTAGTCATTGATTGCTTGTTGGTGACCTCTATTCACGTATAACACGATTGCAGAGACTTTCAAGAAATCAACTAAAAAGTAACTTCAGTAGCCTATCGTTTGCCTTCAGAAATCTTGTTAGAATAATAAACATGTCATTGTAATGTTCGCTCCATTCAAAAGGTAATGCACATGGCTATTGAAACTGCTTTCTGTAGATTTTTTTCGGAATAAAGGATATAATACGCTCTTCACTTTTATAACCTAGCAAATAAGTAATTTCTTCTTTCTATTATGACTGTAATACAAACAAAATACCATCAATGCCATCTAAGAAAAGTTACGTTAGTTAGGACCTCGAATTTGTCTCTATCATGGCTATGGTTGTATAGTTGTTCATACATCACACTGTTCTACAATGGTACATCCTTTCCCTTAATTTTGATTTCGTATGAACGTTCTTAAAGGGATTGGGTAATTTTGCCTCATGCTGCAATCATAATTATAAACATTTAGGTCATACATGAATCCCATGACTTTTACAAGCCAATCGTCTATCTGATTATCAAGATATCGATGATTGGAACTAGAAATTTTGGAATTCGTTTTCCTGACGGTTGTTATAACACTACAGTCTATAGGGAAAAATAAGTATTGGAAAACCGGTCACTCAAAGATTTTTTACTTTTTGAGGCAATTCATGGTCATTTTGAAATAAAATAGGTTAATTTGGTTCTTTCGTCATGAACGGAAGAAATCCATCTTAATCCGGATTTCCTAAATCGGTGTATAATCATGACATTTGAAAGGATAACACACTGTTATGGTTTAAATGTCTTTTGCTACCTTGAACACACGAGGCAATGGAGAAAATATTCAAGAAGGCATCTATGAATCCTTAATCTTGATCGCTTATGAGAATTATTAGAAGCAATTTTATTAAAGTAGGGTCTACCTTATTGGATATTTCATGAAAGCAGAGTAAAACTACATTGTATTATCTTCAACATGGCATATGTGTCCATTATATTTGTTGATAAAAACGTATTTACTCAGATGGATGATATTTCAATAAAGTAAGCGTATTAACAAACCATTTTTTTTTTTGTATCCACGCGCAACCTGTCAATTAAAATCGAAAGTAAATAATTCTTCGGCATCTGTCTGTCTCGAAGGACAATAGAATATTGCGCTATATAGTTGTACTAATCTTAAATAATTAAGATTGCAATAAGTAAGCATAAAGCACAAAATTGTTGTTTTCTGTACTTATCAATATAGGATAGCGTCTGAACGTATGTGGACTATAAAGACAGAGTGTGAAATAGATGCTCTAGCTTGTTCCGGGGTGTATACTCTAAGACATCGAAAGTGCTTCTTTTTAGAAAGGCATTTCTGCGACAAAATTATGAAGTATATATATATATTGTGATATTTAGAAGAAGAAACAAAATCAACATTATGATAATGAAACCGCACCTTTAATCGACAAAGCAGGTACAATACCAAAATATATGTAACCTGAGTCAAGAAAGTTAAGGGTCTTCACAAAACACTGCAGCGGAGACTAAGCCGCTTCCAGTTCTCATCGACCGTATTACATTTCCTTGTTCGAATTTTGAAGAGAAAAAAAAAATTAAAAATTCCCGAATATTTTGGTCGAGGAAATATCGAGAAAACGGATACAGGTTCACGTGAATGGGATATCAGGTCATATCCTTAACATTACATTAATAACAAGACGTACCTATTTCCTCTTCCCCTTACATCTAACATATTGGTAGGGCCTATATTCAATTAGATACTAACAATTACAAAGCACAATTCATGCTGTTCTCAGGCATAAAGACGGGGAGCGTGCATTTAAGGAGAAGGAGATGATACAAGAAGAGACGTAATATGTGTGGGTGTGTGGTGTGTGTGTATGTGTGTGTGTGCGCGCGCGTGCGTGTGCGTGTGTGTGTGTGCGTACATAAGCGTGTGTGTTTGTTGGTTTGGGTCTTAATAAAGGGGTGGCGTTAGGTAGGAAGAGAAAAGAGAGATAAGGAGTAAAGGGCGAAAACTGTGAGATGAAACTGGTGAAGATAGAGGGAGAGTGTGCCAGGCAGAGAGGCTGTCATTTTACAGCCTTGACCATCATCTTACAGCCTTGACCATCATCTTACAGCCTTGACCATCATTTTACAGCCTTGACCATCATCTTACAGCCTTCACCATTTTTACGTGACAGAAAATAACAAGTTTAAAAGACGCTTTTAAAACAGCTACAACGTAAAGTTCATAAGTTCAACGTAATAGTCAAATGAAAATTTCCACTTACCAAAAGCATAACATATACGCATTTTGCTATTTTTACTTTAAAATGTTGTACATAGCCATAGTTTGAAATTAACATTAATCCCACAAAACATTGCAATGAAATGGATTATATCATGATTTATTGTTTATTGAATATTATACCTTTCAAGAAATCATGTTTTGGGTAATATGTTTACCGATCACCCCAAACCAAAAGGCAATTTCTTCAAATGGATCACCTACGGTAATACCTACATCAGTGCCTGAACAAAAAATGGAAATGATTCATTACAAGAATTGTATATCACTTAAAGTCAAAATAGCCTCATCAAAAATCATTCTGTTGTTCCCATTTTCATAATACTACATTTGATATACATTAAATATCCTTTTCATTAAAAAAAAAAATTTATATGAGCAACATTGATGTTGTGTATGGCCCAGTAAGCTCAAAATCCATTTGATATATTAGGCATGAAAGCAGAACAATTACTTTTCCCAATTCTAAGGTACTGGGCCCCTAAAAAAAGAGAATACAATACAACAATCCAAATTATACACTTCCAATACACAATGATGATAATACGCTTTCAGTCTGGCAATGGATAACAAGAAATAGGCAATCACAGCAACACCTCTAAATGAATATGTTTTCAGATTGCAAGTCTAATCGAAATAATGTTTTGGTTGATGAAACACCTCCTCTCGAGGACATAGACTCAGGCGCGGATCCAGGGGGGGGGGCCGAGCGGGCCTTGCCCCCCCCCTCCCCCCGCAAAAAAAAAAAAAAGAGAGAGAAGAAGAAAGGAAAAGAAGGGAAAGGGAAAGGGAGAGAAAGGGAAAGAAAGAAGAGGAAGAAGAAAAGAAACGGGGGAAGCAGGAGATCGGAGGGGGTGGGGGGGGGGGGCAAAAGGGCCTTGCCTCCCAGGCTGTTGCCCTCCCCCCCCCCCCAATCGAAAAAATAAGAGAGAAGGAGGGAAAGGGAAAGAAAAAAAGGAAAAGAGGAGATACTGGCGTACTGATAGGGGGGGGGGGGGGCTTGGAGGAAATCAAATTCAAACGTAGTTTAATTCTAATTCAATAACGGTGGATTACAAATAATGCTGGAATGACATAATATTCGAGTTTTTTCCTCACTTTTTATTAAATCATACTTTGTTATGATTGTGTTTGTTGGAAAATGACAAATTCCTCAATTTACAGCCATGCAAGAATATATGATTCTTGAGATTCCTACAAGTCAGGGCCCGAGATACGGCGTGGATCGGGAGCCTCGAGCCCCCCCCCCCCCCACTTTTTTTGAAAAAGTATATTAATGAGAAATTAAAAAGAAAGAGAGTAAGAAAGAAAAAATAGTTAGCTGCCAGTGTCAACAAATAATGAGGTATCAAAATATGCTCATCTGACCGTGATTAAATTATTAAAACCCCCCTCTGCCCCCTGGATTCCACCTAAGGCCCTAAGGCGGGCCCTTAGATGCTCATCTGACGGTAATTTAATGCCTAAAACCCCTGATTTTGTTGGGCTCCGCCCCCTAGACCCCACGCCAGTTAGTGTCCTGCCAGTGTCACAAAATTATATGGTATAACAAAAAATGCTCATCTGACGGTAATTTAATGCCTAAAACCCCTGATTTTTGGGGGCTCCGCCCCCTGGACCCCATGCCAAATAGTGTCCTTCCAGTGTCACAAAATAATAAGGTATCAAAAAAAAAAATGCTCATCTGACCGTAATTAAACGCCTAACCCCTGAGCTTCCGGGGGCCTCACCGTCTCGACTCGTCCAGGGGCCCTAATGCGGGCCCCTGAATGCTTATCTGACTGTAATTTATTGCCTTAAACCCCTGAGCTTCCGGGGTCGGACAAGGTATACAAAATGTGTTTATGTGACCGCAGGCGCGTACTATATAGCCAGGGGTGGGGGGGAGGGTGGGCCGGTGGGGGCGGCCCCCTTTAAATCGCCGGCTCCCCCCCCCAGAAAAAAAAAGAAAAAAGAGCAGACAAAGAACTCTTTGAAATTCAGACAAGGATTAAGAGTCGAGAACGATACAACGCATATCTTCTTTCTCTAATGATATTAATGAAACGTCAAAGTTTCGCGCCGGAGGGGAGGGGGGACTGAAT